>JAHWFP010154268.1:137787-153797 GCA_023313725.1 Lithobius niger | reverse complement strand
GATGGCAATCACGTTTACAGATTTTATTTATCTTTCAATCAGCCAATCTTAAAATATTGCTCCAAAGTGCAAAAATATATTTTAGCTAATTTTGGCTCCACACCTCTCTAGACAAGACAATTCTCTTTCATTAGAAACAAGATTGACACTATTCCGTTGGAAAATAACTGAGAACAAGTGGAAATAAGATCGTAACTGAAATACGTTGTAGACGCTAACGCCATCTAGTAGTCAGAATTGCGATAACCAAAGGGGTTGCACTCCCTCTTAAGATAGGAATCGTCCTACCCCCATTTAATGGTGAACAGATAACGACATAGTGGCGAAAACGTATGGTGAATTTCGAATTCACAGTGCTCTTGCGAGCCCTCTTAATAGCCCAAAATGGACAAGCTTAGGATTTTCTGAAAGATGGGGAGATATTCTTTCCATCAATTCTAACCGAAATTGTTTAGCTTAGGAACAAATACAAATATGAGCACTCCAATGGCACTTTGAATTCAAAATAGCCGCTACACCTTAAAATAGGCGAAAGACGGTTCCTATCTAAGTTAAACAGTTTCGGTTAGGATTGGTGGAAAGAATAGATCCCCACCTTTCAGAAAATCCTAAGATTGTCCATTTCGGGATAATAGACGGGTCGCAAGAGTACTGAATCGAAAAATCACCATACGCTTTCGCCACTATGTAGTTGCCACAACTAAATGGGCGTAGGACAGTCCCTATCTAAGTTAAACAATTTCGGTTAGGATTGATGGAAAGAATAGATCCCCACCTTTTAGAAAACTCTTAAGGTTGTCCATTTCGCACAATTAGGGGTCGCAAGAGCATTGTGAATTTGAAAATCACCATACGCTTTCGAATTTATGACGTCATCATATGAAATTCAGCATGGTTTCATAGCTTATCTTGTTTTGTATATTGATACCTTCATTCGTGCCGACTTATACGTTTGTATCACAAAGTGCACGATTAAACTGATTTTGGAAGCTAAGTCATCCTACTATCAGGTGAATTTCAATTTTAATCAAGTGATTATAGCCAATAATTATAATCATTAACAACCTTGGTAATCAGGGAACCCGTAACAATGGTAGCAGCGGTGGGATGATGTAATGCCCATAGCAACTTTGATGAGATGGTGTAAATCCCAGCCGGAACCCAAGCCAACTACCAGATGTTCGTCACAAGTGCCCGAGATGTTTTAGACGTCCGTTGTAGATGACAGAGACAAGTGAAGCACGCCAGGGAAGAGCAAAGAGAGCCCAGCAGCCCAGAGGATCATAGAACCTGATGTGCTGACGAGCAGATGTGCCTAGCTGTCCAGAGGCTTGGTCTTCAATCCCAAAGGTCTAGACGTTTCCACTAGTGGGTAGATTTGTAGCAGTAAATGTCCTTGATCAAAACTGGAATCTTAGTTGTCTTTCATAGTAATTCATCGTGTTAATGTAACCACTTTGTGCGCTACTGAAGGCCACTTTGTGTGTTACTATTAACGAAGATCCAGTATGAATCACAAAAACTGTGTCTCCATTGTTTCAAGTTCCAAGTGATGCAAAAGCATTGAGGGGTTTCCCCGATTGCAGAACAATGAACTGTGTAAAATTTGCGTCGCAGAGCGCCGAAAAGCAAGATCTGCAATTTCAGTTGGTTCTGTAGCTAAACACTGTTCAAGTTTCCGCTCTTTTCCAGTCAGATTTTGTTTTTTGTGGGAATCCACCATAACATGCGTAAATTGCCTATTAATAGCTTTGGTTATGGCTCGTCCACCTAAAATATTTTAAGGTCAGAAATCATGAAATAACCTAGTTACAGCCACCCCCACCCAGAGGTTGTTTCACAATTTCTGACTTTAATACATTTTAAATTGTAATTTTACTTCTAGAAATTGATTAAAACTTCATACATTCAAGAAAATCAATGCTTTATCCACTTAAATTGTGGTTTTTCTGCTTCAAAATTAACTTTAAGCTTCACACATAAAGCAAACTAAATAAACCAGTAAACTTAAATTCCTGAACAAAAGAGAATAAAGGCATTGCTTCAATGCTACACCAAACCCAAATCACGTACTTGAACGGTCACAAACACGGAAATATTAACCTTCAGTACTAATGCTAAATTCGCTAATTTGGCTTTCTCCCTGCTCAAACAAAATAATTTTCACTTTTTTGAATTCAACACCTGTTGCCTGTTTTTCCCACTAGGCGCGCTGCTCAGCATATCTGCAGCAGCTGCCTGCCTCCTGGAGAAAACCCCATTCGCTTTTGAGCACGCGGTAGCAAAGACGTGCTCGTTCCCTGCTTAAACAATGGCCGGTGGCCAGCACGAAAAGAACATTCGTGAGTTGCTAAAGGACGGTAATTATACTCCGTGCACGTGTCAGAAGACGCCCTTGGACCATCATCCTTTGTGCAGAGCATGTGATTTCATGAATGAGGACTAAACACCCTCCTTGGAAAGAAGTAAGATTCAAATTATACCTTTGTTAATTTTAACAGCCCATGGGCGTGTAATACCGTAAATCGCCTATTAAACGCCCATGGGTGGCTAAAATTAATTCGATAAAAAAGTGGAGGGGCGTTAACAAAGCTACTGCAAGATTTCTGACCTGAATGCATGTTTTTGAGTGGTAGTTTAGGCCAAAATCCATTGTGGAAAAGTTTATTATTCAAGTGCGTTATCTGGGTTCAATCTAGCATTAACACACTGGTTTTATTCTCATTTATTCACAAATTTAGTGTATTAGATCGTCCTCCTTCCAATATCTAACCTAATTCAAAGTTAAAATTAATTTTTAACCATCACCACGCTTCACGGGAGCATTTGTAATCGCAGAAAAGTCGGCAATATTAGGCCTATGCGATCGATCATTGATGTGCGTAATATGGATTCAGTCTAGTGAAAACGCTTTACCTTTTTCCCATTTATTCTCAAATTTAGTTTATTAGATCGTCCTCCTTCCAATATCTAACATAATTCAAAGTTAAAACTAATTTTTAACCATCACAAACCTTCAAAACAGGCAACGTGATTTACCACTGGAACAAGCGTGTGTTGACATTTATCATCATAGAGTTACATATTGTTGTCCAAGACGGAAGTTCCGGCAGAAATGGACGCGTAGGTCTGGACCCGTGGAGCCCAAGTAGTGGACGCGAAGTGGTGGACGCGCCCAGACTGTGCAAGCGCTTGAAACATCCGGTCCAATGTGTCCGTTATGACGTTACTCCGGCTGGCGTTTTCCGGTCGTGAATCGCGTGTGTTTTGTAGGTTTGTGATGGTTAAAAATTAGTTTTAACTTTGAATTCTTTTAGATATTGGAAAGAGGACGATCTAATAAATTAAATTTGAGACTAAATGAGAAAAAGGTATAGCGTTTTCACTAGACTGAATCCATATTACGAGCATCAATGATCGATCGCATAGACCTAATATTGCCTACTTTTCCGCGATTACAAATGCTCCCGTGAATCGTGTTAAATTAAATGTTGATTTCGTTAACTTTATAAATCTTATCGTTAATTTTGCTGTAGAATAACCCAGATTTAAAGGGATAATACGTTGATTTCTTTAAACGTTTGAAGCTTTTAGTAAATTTCACGATTGACTAAAAAAACTATTAGTGAGGGAGCTACTACACGATTTCTGACCTTAAGGTATTTTTGGGGAGTGGGCGTTAGCAAAGCCAGGGCATTTATTAGACGATTTACGGTATATCAAACATGATTCTGTTCAACAAGATTAATGCTTATTTAAAGCCCTGCCAATGGTCCTAAATCAACTTTCATATCACAGTTGTCAGTTTCCTGGAATGCTAGACATACATACCCAGTATATAAAGAAGTAAACGAAGATTAAAACATACCGGTTGTGGCATATGTGACCATAATCACTTCAGTGCATGTCGCAATTAATGCACGATGAAAAGTTTCGTTTGCAAGAAAAGCACTAAAGTCTGAGACTGAGAGTCGTTCTTCTTCCTGCAAAAGAAAACATCAAAGCAGTGGTAATAAATGTTTCAAAAATCACGTCTACTCATGCGTAACAAGCCCCCAAGCTGGGCACTATTTAAAGTTTATGTCCTCGTTTTATTTGGGCCCTAGATCATTTTTGTGTCCAAATTTTTTCTCCATGCCATTAGTCCTTAGTACCAGAATTCCAACCAACATGAATGATAAGGGGTACTGTGGTTAACCTCAGAATTTAGAGTGATCATCAATTTAAAAATGCTCGCCAGTTTTGTTTTGCATAGCTTCCAGGTTACATTTATTGAATTCAGCCATTCAAACTAAAGCCAGAATTCTGAAGCTTGGTACTTAAGCATGTGAAATGTGTAGGTTCCTTTTCACTTACTTTCGACTCAATGACCATTGTAAATTTACGTTAAACGCTTTGTTGACTTCCTCCAACCCAGCTCTCTTGCCTTCCTCCAATTGTCGTTGGAGTTACTCTAAATTGAGGTTGCTTTTGCAGGCAAGATTCTTAGGTTTAGAAGCGGTTACTACAATTTTCATTGGGCAAATTTGTAAAAATGACATTTTTAAGATAAAATTGGTTTTTATTTATCCTGAACTACTTTAATTATTGGCTTAAATATAATTTATTTATGCTCTATGCTGAAAAACTACATTAAAGAAGCTTCCATAGCTCCATAACAGGTGGCAACCCTGCTAATCTCGCAGCATAGTGTTGCTTCACTATCGTTTGGTGAGAGTGGGGATAGTGGATGGGTTCACACTAAAGATAAGTATTTAGGATAAGTAAAAACTAATTATCTTTAATATACCGTTTTCACTTCCATCCGGAAATACCCAGATAATACCCGTAATTTTATAACTATTTGTATTACGAAAGTAACAATCTAATGTGATGCTTCATTCTTTCTTGATTCTTTCTTCCTTAAGGCGCATCTTCACGGGGCGCTTTTGGCGTGGGACGGATGACTTGTGGCGCTTGCATTTCAGCACTTTTTCATAGCGAGTCGTGTAGTTGCACCGGCAGCTAAAACAAGCCCTGCCCATTTTGTAGTGCGCCAGTAAGGCGCGTTCGAGAGCAGCAGCACGAGAGTGCTCCGTTTAGGAACACCACAACATCAACAAACTGGAAGCGCGCGCTCTTTTTCGCCTGTTGAAGCGTGGCGCGTGTGAAATAGAAATCAGTCTATTTATCGGCAGCTTGCCACCACAACGCTGCAACCTGATAGGATATTGTGAATCATGTGGTAGTTTTTATTATACAAAGATGGCGCCTGGACATTTACCGAAGAAGAAAGCTTTGGCGTACTTATTGATAGCAACGGAAATTGTATCTAACCTCTTTTTTTTTTATTAATTTAACAACAAATTGCTAAGGTCACTGCGAAGTTCAGAAAATTGTGTGTACTTAGCGTGTTTTAACACAAGAATACGTTTACAAAACCAGTAACATCAACACGGAACAGGTGCTTGCAACTTTGGGAGCAACACAGTACTTCTCGGTGATCGATCTGAGTGGCGGATTCTTACACGTACCTATAACCGAAGAGTCTAAACCTATTTCTGTGTTCAGATGTTTCCGCAGTACATTTTAGTTCCAAACGAAGCCATTTGGGATCAAGAACGTGCCTGCATTATTCGCCAGGTTGATGGAGCAGGTCCTGGAGGGTGCTTTGTATGAATGTCGTACAATACGTTGACGACCTCTGTGTCTTCAGTACTACGTTTGAATTACATTTACCATAAATCGCGTATTAAACGCCCATGGGCTTATGCAGTTAATTTGGCTAAAATCGGGGGTGGGCGTTAAAAACATCATCCACAAATTTGTAAACAAAATAATGGCTCCGAGTCTCGTTCGTTATCGGAATCAACCAGACAAATCTGTCCACCATGGTAAAACTGACTCTCTTTATCACATGTTTAACATCTACATGAGTTTACATTAAACCTCCACAGTGTGTATTATATAAATGCCTTTAATGTTAAATTAAAAAAAAAATTGTAAATAAATTTCGTTAAATTTTAAGTACACCTAGCTAAAGAAACTACATCGTTCTCCAGTTTCATTTAGGCCTAATTTGAAGCACTTTACCTTTGGAACAATCACCACAGCCAAGAGTTATTTTTTTAATAGCTCCTTGCATCATTAGCAGTCGCAAGTGTTTGGGATGCAGTTTACATCAGTTTAATTAAGTTCAAACAGGTTTAAATGCAATAAATTCGAATTGCAGTAGTCTCTGCAGCTCACTCACAAAGCAAACGATTGCACTCAGTGGTTATCTGGAAGGTGCACAATTGCCAGTAAAACTGCATGAGTCTTGTGGTACAACAAAGCAAGGTTTAAACATTATTATTGCGTTATTATTAAGTAATAAAGTGTGTTACACAGGAATTTTATTTAGCTTTCACGATTTTGCAACATAAAAATTCTAATGTACACTTTTTAAAATTATAATTATCAATTACTGTTACCGGGAACCAGTCAGCTCGTGCACCCTGCCGATATCCAAGGTGGTATCCATGATAACTGCTGGTGAGAAGTTCAGCAGTAAATTAACAAATTAATTTTGAGAATATCTAATTTCAATAATTTTATATTATGAATTTAATTTGTTTCCATTTAATAACACATAATGTTGATATTTATTTTAAACTTGAGCTGAGGGATACAACATGACTTAGCCATTATTTCCTGCTGAGCTATGATTGATGACCTTGTGTTCAGAGATCCATTCCAAGGAGAGTCCAGCTGAATATCGTTTGTAATCCAGTTCTGATTTTGTAACGTAACTTTTAAGTTTGAGATTAGAAAACGACTGAATTCAAGGAAAATAATGTTGAAGAGAAGAAATAAACATTTTGGGCCATGTGTCACGTAACGGACTGAAAATAACGTCATCCATGTTATTTTCCTAATGTCAAGTTACTGTTAAAGGTACTCAAGGATCGTTTAGGACACAATTATTGCCTAGTCACTGGTATACTCCAAATTATTGTTAAAAGCACTACTATAATTTAAAAAAAATTATGTAGCTTATGTGAGAGAGAACTATGATGCTGTTAGTTAATTTTGTGACAGAAAAACCAAAGATTTAGGGGGTGGGCGTTAGTTCCATCGTTTCATGATTTTGACTTTACAGCCTTTTAGGGAGATGGGCTTTAGCTCCAACTGGGCGTTTAATACACGATTTACGGTACAACACTTATCCGACGTCCCGAGTCGTTTACGAGATGCCAACTTAACCGTAAACGTAAAAAACGTAACTTTGCCGGCCCCCATGAAGGCTGGCTGAAATTTGTTTCTTTTGCAAAGGAAAATATACTATACCTGTCAATTTTTGCATTTATGCTCTCTGTGCCTTGAGGATTTAAGTTTCGTTGATACCCCCGTTTGCCAACCCGACTGCGCATGTGCACTGTGCAGCCCTCCTTAAAAATAGAGCCATCTTAAAAGCATTCGCACTCGATCTGTCAGGAGGTGAAGGGAGGTAGGGTGGGGTTGGTATAGTATATTTTCCTTTGAAAAAGAAACAAATTTCAGCCAGCTTTTATGGGGGCCAGCAAATTTACGTTTCTTGTTGCTCGGAAAATATACTGTACCTGTCAATTTTTGCATTAACAGTAGACTTCGTCCGAGTTGGTGGCGGACACCTTCTGAACGGGTACCCTAGGGTTGCAAGCTGGCGTTTTCCCTTGCCGGAGTCCGTGACTCAGTGAGCATGTTTTGATTTTGAATTTTCCAGATTTTTTTTTTAATAAAAGAAAGAAAGAAAGTGATATGCTCAAAGGGGATTCGTGATTGACCTTAGGGAGACGAAATTTTTATTACCTGTGATGTGATCTTTCTTCTTAAAGGTGGCTTATAATTTCCCTTTATGGCAGCGTCTTCAGCTTGCATCTGGTGGTGAAAAGAGATGATAGACTGTCAGACTTTTCCGATTTTTTTTTGTGTGTCTATGTTCACATGGGTGGTTGGGTTGATGCGGTGAGAATTTGATTGATTCAGCAATTACGTGGGGTAAAATCCCCGTTCTTTTTTTGAAAAGGAACTGTTTGGAAAGTGAGGAATTGTTCCAAATTTTGCCAAGGAAGAAAGCATTCGATCGAGTTCGAACCGTTTCGGAGATGGCTTGCTCCCACTTTCTCTTCAGAAGCGTTGCCTGAAAGGGGGAGGGAGAGTTGGTAGTCGATTGCCGTGCGATATTGAAGCGTTGGATATTGTCACTTTTTTTGGCTAACAATGTGGTGCCAGGATGGATGATGAGTCGAAAGGGCTTGATGTTCATTTACATTTATTTGCACAAACTCCGTTGAATGGTTGCGTCCTCGGCGATACGAACGCTGGGATGTTGGAGGAACGATGAGTGACCAGTGTGGGAGATTCCGAGGGCCGAAGCCGAAGGTACAATACTTTGCCTTCAGTCTGCAGCTGGTGCAGGGAAGATTCAGTGAATTTTGTGAAGTGTGAGGTTGGAAATCTTGGGGGAAAGATCGTGGCATTCTGCTGTTATCAAACTGCCAGATGCTGAAGTCATAGAAGGTTTCGTCCGGACAAGAGTAGCAGTCATGTTCCAAGCAGTTGCAAGCATATATGTGAGGTTAAGTACTGTTATGGCAACCCCTCCTATTGCACAACTAAGCTAGTATGTTTGGCTTTATGCTTAAAAAAATTCAAAGAATAAATTACAAAATATACAAAGTTTTGGAAAACGGCGACCGGAAGTTGCATTCGCTACGGCAGTTTGGACGATTTTTCTAACTGCTGCCATTTTTTATTGGAGATGAAATTTGATGATCTGTTTCTGTGGAAATGTAGAGGATGTGTTCGTCTATTAAGGGCTGAAGAAATGGGTCGATTTGGTTCGTTTTCCAGGGAGATATGCACGGTTGAGTAGCGAGATATTTTTGGTGCGGGAGCGCCAAGAAAAAAAAGTGTTCGTTGTGAAACGAGGTTTCTGCCCTCAGGTTTTTGATCGCTGGTGTCAAGGTGGCCTCACCAAGGATGTCTGATACGAGACCTTGTTTACATCGGGTCGTCAGCCGAGTCGTCTGGAAAGTGAATTCTCTTTTGAGGTGTAGCTTGAATGGGAAGCGAAGACACTGTTGGAGGTGCCGAGACTGGGATCGGGATGTCCGGAGGAGCGGCGGTCTTTCGTGTCTTGGTGAGACCGAAGGGCGAAGAGGCGCCGCGGTTGGAGCTCTCCAGGCTAGAAGGTTGAAGCGACCCAGTCCTGGGTGCGGGAGTTGCGGTCGGAGGACGTGCATGATGACGGTGGCATCGGGTTGTATTTCATTTTTTGTTGAACAGCATCATAGACCATGTGGTGGATCTCACTTTGGGTGATGCGAATCCTTCGGGAAGAATTCGATGAAAGGTCCAAAGGAGAAGTGCGAGCCGGGGGAATCAAAGCGGCAGATGCCTGGCGTAAGATTCGTTTTGCTTCACGGTAGTTTTCCGTCGCCAGTTGGACGTCACTGCGAAGGGACGAGAGGTCCATTGGTGGAGCGGGAGGGGTTTCGTTGTCCGGCTTGAAGTGGAGACTCGAAGTTGGCAACGAAAGGAGTTTCATCGGTGAACGTTGCAGGAAGAATCGGTCCATCAGCGGCGAGGTCTAAAGCAGATACCCAGCGGTGGCCGATGACGAAAGGAGCACGAGGGCGAACGGCAGATGAAGTAGGAGCTTCAGGTGCAGCGGCCATCTTCGGGAAGAATCCAAATTCCGTGCGAAAGGCGGGGAACCAAGGAGCAAGGTGGCGTATAGACACCTCTGGAGGAAAATGAATGCCGGAAGCATCCATACTCTCGCTTTTATAAGGGAGGACTGTGCCGCGCAGTAGGGCATGCAAGCAGGCGGCTGCGCAGACGAAGACACCTCCAGGGGAACATCACATTGGGATATGTAATGCTAAACGAACACGTTAATATGTTTTGGCAAATAAACAGTTTTTTCCACCATTTCATTGACTTAGGGTGAAAACATTGTTCTTGCAGAGCTGGTCGCTGCGATCTATGCCTCCCATTAGCCGGTTGTATTCCAAAATAGCTTTTCATTTGCGAAGAGGCTCTCCAGTGTCATGCATAACTTTTCAAGTAGCTACACTTTTGCTGTATTAGCTGTTGCTGTACTGAGTACCAACACGTCTCTCTTGTCCTTCCACTTGACTAGAGACATGTCACCTTTGAAGTGGCACACAGTTTCACCTTTATTAATTTTGGTTTGGACTACAGTTTTTGTTAGGCCTTTTCTGTTACCCCTGACTGTGCCAACTGCCAAAGTGTCGTCTGCACTAAGGCCTGCGAATAGTGTTGGGGAAGTGTAATAGCGGTCTGTAGCTAATATGTAGCCTTTATTCAACAATGAAGGCGGGCCACTCAAAAGTCTCATTACAGGATCATGTGTAGCCCCCTTTTCACTTTCCAGCAGTAGCCAGAATCGCTTTCACAGAGTTTATAAATTTTGATACCAAAACGCACTGCTTTATTTAGCAAATACTGCTTGAACACAAGCCTACCTTTCCATGGAGCAACTGCCTCGTCAATACTTATTCCTTGGTAAATATTTTTGCTTCTAGAAACTAACCGAGAAATAAAAGGCCTAACCTTGTGTAATCGATCGTGATCGCCGTTTCTTACTAGAGTTTGGTTGTCGTTCAAATGCAAAGAATACAAAATATTTGTGAAACGATCACGGCTCAACATGTATCCAAAAAAAGGCGTTTTTCGATCATTTTGTTTGTGCTCCAATAATCTTCTAAGTAGTATTTTTTTACAAGCCCCGTAATGATTATCAAACCAAAAAATATTTTCATTTCCTCTACTGTCACGTCTGACCATTTACCAATACGTGAATTTGGCCCACGTGGTGGAGCGTTGGGATCCGACAAAATTTGAGCAACATACCTGTTGGTCTCGGTACAGATTTCTAGTAAATCTACTTGATTGAAAAATAAACTAAAATAATCAAATGGTTGGCGGACATTAGGCAAAACTACATTTTCGTCTAATCCTGATTTACCGGTAAACGGTGTAAGCGGCGGCCGATACTGTGTGTTGTCAACAAGTGATTGCCAATCATCAAAAGTAGCATCACGGTCACCAATTTGTTCATCATCGTCAGAATTTTGGTCACTGCCGTTAAAACCTTCGAATTCAGCCTCACTCTCAGTAACATAAAAGTATTCATCGAAGAAGTTTTAACCATTAGGCGACACATTTCTACGAGGAAGGTCGGAGATTGATGTGGCAGCTGCCATCATGCTATTTTCGCGCACATGCAGGAAAGCGCGCCTTCAGCCAAACAACCATTGCATCGCGCTACGAAAAATTCAATTTTGATTGGTCAAACGACCCCACGTGATGGAAAATGGCGGCAAACGATCGGGAAAAAACAAACGAACTTCAGCCAATCACAACACGCGAAATTTTCATGACGTAACAAACAAAGAAGGCAAGAATGAATGACATTGCATCGCCTGTATCACGTACGGGAGCAGCTGCTTAACCACAAGAAGCGCTCACGTACACGATACAAGTCTTGTGTGAAAAGGGTTAAACTTTTGACCAGATTCCTTCTGTAGCGGCGGACGCTATGACGGCTGAGGTGCTTGTAGCGCCCCCGACATCCTTGGTTGACGAGTACTTCTTTGCATCAGGTTACGTGGTTATTTCGACTTTTTACGAGAATAAACACAGCATGGGCTACAGTCCCGGCTTGGGGGGTGGAGCGTCGGTGTCCTATTCTAGGCCTAACCTTAATGCTTCCGGTAATACACTGCCACCAACGGTGGATTAATTTAATTGCTTAAACGAAGTATAAAGCTAAAATGGGCTACATAATAATTTACACTTAAAAACAATTAATCTCACTAGGGAACGAACCTGAGGTTTAAAAACTCTTGGTTTTTATTTTAAAACATCAGAATGAAAAAATAAACACTTTACATTTGGAGTTCACTAGTTTAAGTCTTTACAAGTTTGCAAAAACAAATAAATCAAGAATTTACATTAGAAATTCACTTGGATACAAGAACAACGATGTTTGTTCTTAAACACTTAATTTAGACAAGAAAAAGCATTTTTATCTTGGGTTCCTATCCAGGAATACCCAGCAAGCTGAACCGCGTCCGCTAAGTTGCAACTATATTTGACAACTGTAGTTTTCAAGTCGTCTCACAGTTATTTTTCCTCGCGAGGATCAAACCGTCCCTTTGTTTACATTAAAGAATGAACAAAGTAAGAAACTGGCTTTTTAGAAAGAGATGCCTACTCTAACATTATGGTGGTAAAGACCAGCAATGCAGATAAGGCTTACCAACCATAAAGACTCCAAGCTAGAGGTTAATTTAATTTAGACTATGAATTTAGAATTGGGGGGTCCTAAAGATAAACTTCTAAAGTTAAACTAGTTACTTACAACCACTACCATTTTGCCCGGCATGGCAATCCCGGACGTGACATCTCCACACCCGACCGGCGTGACCTTTCTAGCTTGAGAGATCTGTGAGCTGTGCTGACTGAGCTGTAGAGGGAGGGCAACTGGGGCTTTTTATGCTGGAGCAGCGGATTTTCTCTACCAAAGCGCGGACGCCGAGGAGAGCTGCGGGGGTCTGATTGGCTGAGGGCCAGGAGAACAATGGAAAGTGGGAGGAGAAGTTGGCTTGACAAAGGGACTGGGTGCAGAGCCGTTTGAAGGAGTAAAGACATGTAAAGACAGGCCTGTTTTGAGTTTTACTCAATTGAACATGGGAAAATAGGTTTTTACTTTGAATTATTGACTATGGAATGGATATTTACATGTTTGCAACGTGAATAGGCTCTTGTTAAAGCTTAATACTTGGCTTGGGGTAATGCAGAGAGCATTACTACTAACTTTTATAAGCTTAACTGGAAACAGTAGTGTTATACACCACAACTAGTTTTGGCAGGGGGGGGGGATTGAGGATTCGAAGTTTTATGCACAGTTTGACTTTCGAATTGTATGGAAACAGATCTTTTATAAATATCTTTTGGTTTTTAATAGTAGAGCAAGCGAGTAGTAACATTCGGACGGGTTAGTCGAGTTTTGCAGAGAATTAAAGCAAAACAATTATATACACAAAAATTCATGTCCGGTGATTGCCGATGTCTTTGTACTTTGGACTAATGGTAGCGTTTTGGGGGCAAAAGATTATTATTAATAATGCATAAAAAGAATAAATATATTAGCTTAGAGAATGCTATAACGCATTTAAGTTTGAGTAAAAAAAATAACTTCAAAGTTAAAGGACAGGCGACGATCGCTGTGGAAATTTTTCATAAAGGTTGCAGCTGTTCAACATAATAAAAAATATCACACTCACAAAGTTGTCTGTACAATAAAGTAGGAGGTTAAGTACCTTCGCAGAGGAAGCTCCTCCCTACAAACACTAAACTAATGTTTTCGGCTTTATGCCTAAGTGAAAATAAAAAGTAAATACAAATTTTTACAAGTGGCGAAAATGGCGTCTCGTGCGCTACGGTGATTTTACGGCTTCAGTTTCGTGCGTTTTTCTAAATGCTGTAGAATGACTTCTAGATGGAATTTTCGTGTTCTGTTTGCGGGGGGAAACAGATAAAGTTCGTGGCTATTAAGAGCTGTTTAGATGAGACGGATTGGTCCATTTTCTTGGGAGATACAGGCGTTTGAAATTGGGGTTTTTCCCCGGCCGAGTTGCCGAGAGAAAAAAAATGTTCCACGGGTTTTTTGATTTTTGGAGGTCGTGTATCCTCTCCAATCGTTTTTTGGCAAGCCGACATTACACTTCAAACGAAAAAAATGGTATAAGTTTAGATCCCTCAAAAGAGAGCCTGAACAGGTGTTTAACGATTATGAGTTTGACTTATGAGCAGTGGATATCACTCGCCTGTATGAGCAGTCTGTATGCATGAGTAAGTAAGTCTGTAGGAGTTAGTATGAACAGTCTGTAGGAAGTCTGTATGAGCAGTGGATGTCGCTCGCCGAAGTTAATGGCGATTATGACAAGGCAGCTAACTTGCTTTTATTAAAACAATTTTATATATCCAGTTTAGTAGGATTACGCATCGTTAATTCCGGACCACCAAACCGAATTCAAATTAGAAGCAGCCACCCTTCTGGCTGATGAGTGGATTGCTCGCAATAGGCAGCTCTCACTCAAGAATAGTTTTAAAACTGATAAGGCTAAAAAGCAAACTAGCGCACAGCCAGCTGGTCAAAAAGGTGGTAACCAACAGCAAAACAAAAATGCCAGTGGTAATAAGCCAGTCAACTGGTTTAAACCCAATACCGTTGGTAGTATTAAAACCAAACAAGCACCATAGACATTGTAAGTTTGAATGTGATTTAATTTGTAACCAAAGTAAAGCAAATGTTCCTACTTAAGATTATATACGTGAAACGGACTCTCCCCATTGCAGTCCCATGATTATTGTTCAAAAAGAAGACACTAATCCTAGACCTGTGGTAAATTACCGAGAGCTAACTTCTAGCACAGTCACTATGGACTATCCTATTCCCAATATCGATGAATGTTGAAAAAAAGCAGCAAAATTGAAGTATATCTCGATCTTACTCGTGGATTTTGGCAGGTTGGTTTAACAACACGTACGTCCCGTGTTGCTACCATTACAACACACCAAGCAAATTCAAGCCTTCAATCATGAACATGGGCATGACGGGCTTCCATAACTAGAGCATGGAAGATTTAGTAACAGTTTCAGGACGGCACCGCAGTGAGAGCCGAAACCTGGCCTGACCACTTACAAAATGTTTTGACGGCTGTAAGAAGAGCTGGTCTAACCGTTAACGCAAAGAAATCACAAGCGGCTTGTTCAAAGCTACTTTTCTTGGTCATGAAGTGGGCAACGGTACCCAAATCCCTTCAGACCTAAAAGTTTTGGCTGTTCAGTTAAGTTTTGAACGACCAAAAATGAAGAAAGATGTCCGTTCATTTTTAGGTCATGTTGGATACTAATCAACGATACCTAGATCGTCATTCACAAATCTGTGCTCCGCTCACCGATGCGTTGAAAAAGGAAGCCCCGGATTCTATCACGTGGGACGATCTTAAGCAAGATGCGTTTCATACTCTTAAGAAAACACTGACAATGTACCCAGTGCTAAGATGACTTCTCACAGCCTTTCACAGTCTAGTGTGAAAGAGGTATGGACACGGTGCTTTCCCAACTATTTAATGGGGAAGAACACCCTTGTTTGTCTCTCGCAAACTTACAGCTCAAGAACAAAATTGTGGAACAACGGAAAAACTGTGCATGTTTGGTATGGGCAGTGGCAAAACTAAGACCTTATTTACAATGTGTGTATTACATTGAAACAGATCACAATCTGCTTCACTGGCTCCAGCAGATGTCAGGAAAGAACACTAGACTCTAACGATTGAGTTAGCTTTACAAGATTATGACTATCAGGTAAAATACAAACTCAGTACATTGCACCTAAACACAAACATGTTGAACCATTATCGCCATTGAAGTTTTTTCAAATTTCACTTTCAATATTTTTTTTGTAAATTGTATGCTGAAGGTACAACTTTTCAGGACCTTCGTTTATTTGTAAACCGGCTTGGCACTGGCTTTTCAGGCCAGCATACAACACGATTCCATTGCACAAGGAGTGTACTCATGTGCGGTTAACAAACTCCCGGCAGCTTACCTATTCAAATATTCACAAGATCCGGCGTGCACAAGTAAAGGACACTTGAGACCAAACTGTTAAGATAAGTATGATTTATTTAAGATATCATTTAAGTCCCTTCCTTTACAAAATCAGCACTCTCCCTCTCTGGTTGGAGTTTAACTTATTTAATTAAATTCGGTTCATTATGATACAACGTCTAAGACTAAGTTACGAAAAGATGGCTAAGTTTTACTTTCTAACTATTCTGAGTCCTAGCTACTGAACTTACGCTCCTGAAGCTGAAGAAAACATCCGGATCTAGGGTGGTCAGAGACTGGTGACAGCAGAGTCTTATAAAAATACAAAACATCAATTAAATGCTTACTTGCGTTTGCTT
>JAHWFP010154268.1:58636-137387 GCA_023313725.1 Lithobius niger | reverse complement strand
CCCCGCGCGCGCCCCAGGTAAGTGTTGCAAAATTCTTTCAGCTTAGTTTCTCTGGCTGAAACGAGGAGCCTGACTGAATCCGATTGGCTGTTGCGCTGGACCACTGATCTGGCGTGCGATCTGCACAGCGCAGTGCCTGAAGAAGTGCACTAGGTCTACTAAAATAGTCAACACATATAAGTATATACAAATTTCCTCGCTCGCTTCTATAGAGCAGTCCGATAAGACTTCCTGTCTAGGCTAGTCCTGGCCTATGTGTAGGTTTAGATGCTCTTAACATAGCCTTATATGGTTTATTTGACCTATTAAATTGTTGACAATTACACTTGATTTGACACACGTCTTTTTTCATTGTTAGCCAAAAGCAATGCATATGTATCAATTCTAATTTGTGCTTTTTCGCCCTGTGGCCAGCTGACGGGGACGAATGATGATCATGAACACAATGTGTAACTAGCGTTCTAGGTACACACATTTGCACCGTTTTACATTTGACACTGTTCTGGCTTTGCTAAAGAAATACTATAAAAAATATCTTCAAAATCTTTTAAATAAATATTTCTACTGCTTAAAGCGTCAATCCAATCTACTAAGGTGAGTCAGGATATCTCCGAAAAACGCATTGGAGCGTTGCTCTGTTGCTAGGTGCTCTCGTCCAAGGTGGGTACTGGTTATCTAGCGCACAGATGGGAACCTCAAGTCTAGAAAGAGCATCTGCTACTGCCAGTGTCTTCCAGGTCTATGCTTTATTTCAAAATCAAATACTCTTAACTGGAGCAAAATTCTCTCCATTTTCGGTGGCAAACTCGTCGCACAATATAAATAGTAGGGTTCGACCGAGTCCGGGTAAATAACCGGCCCAGTCCGGGTGTTATTTTTGACCCGGCTCGGACTCGGGGAAAAAAACGACCTAGTACTAACAGGGTAATAATTATTTGTTTTATATTCGTAGTTTCATTTTATATTTTGGAGGAACGTACAACTACTTGCACGCAATAGATATTCATTAAGGTGCACACAAAAAAATCAAATAAATGTCTGCAATAGTTTCAGAGAACCATTTTTCCTAATTACGGGCGGTAATGACCTAAAATTGGAAATCTCCGTTTTGAGAATACGCGTCCGAAAGTCGGCGTTAGTTAAGCTATTAATGGTGTTCTCACCTGATCAGCGATAGTGTGAAGGTTTATAAGCTGCTTGTCCGTTTTACTTTTGAGTTATGGTTGCTGTTTTAATTTTTTATTATAGTGAAACTTCATGTTTCTCATGATTTTCAACGACGAACGAAGCACAAATACCTCCGTGAAATCTGAATGAAACCACAGTGACCATGTTGAAATCGCGCCAAACAGGATGTGGATAAGCAACACTCAAAACCAGAAAATAATTTGCTGAAACTCTAAAAACAAATTTTAATTTTCCTACGTGCCTTGAAATTCGCAAAAACATCTTTGTTAACCAAACCCAAGAACTGAAACGATTTTTCAAGTGTAAAGCAAAAATGTAATTTCTGAATGTCAGTTGCGCTAAATAAGTTACCAAAACCAAAGCTTCACGAAATTGAGAAACTATGCAAATGCCATTATGTACAGGCTTGCTCTTGCCGTCCCCAAATTGACATTTCACTGGCTATGCTGCGGTACAAGCACAACTTCAATTTATGTAGGCCTAAAGGAAATTATTATTAATTACTTAGTAAGTTAATAAGTTTGTTCAATTCATTTCCATTTTATCTTTTCTTAAAGCCAACATAGGCCTATTGAGAGACAAGTAACCAAAATGCATTTTATTTCGCTTTATTATTAAAAAATTTGGAACAAAGAATTACTGGTCAATTTAATTTTTGACTTCACTTTATTTAATATCATAAAGTTTATAATTAAAAAATTGAAAGAAAGAATTACTGGTAAATTTTACAGTTTTTTTAAAGTTGGTGTCGTCCTTTTTTTGCTTTCGTCCACTTCTATTTTGCTTTCGTTCATTGTTATACTATGCGCAATACAAAACTGGACGAAAACAAAATGAAAATGACTGAAAGCAACAACAAAAAAAGAACGAAACCAAAATAAAAAAGCTGCATATTAAACTTTAAAGAAAAAATTGAAAATCTACGACCCGATTTCACTACCTGGACTCGACTCGGTGGGTATTCATAATTACTCTGACTCAGCTCGGACTCGGTTTTTTGCGACCCAGTCGATCCCTAATAAAAAGCAAGTTGCGAGGTGGTCAAATAAAACATTTTTCCGAGTAAATACGTACGGAAAGTATCCACAGAAAATATTAATCCTTGGATCTCTTTCGCTGTTGTGGTTTCTTTCTGCTCTGCTGGAGTAAGCATGCTGGATGTACATGCACGTGGGTAATTATACTGCCATACATCTGACTAAAATAACTGCCTAAAGTAATATTTGAAGCATCCGTTTCTAAATAGAACGGTTTTGCAAAATCCAGATGTTTTAACCTGGTTGCTTCAACCAAAGCTGTTCTAAAATCTCTGAAAGTCTTGTCTGTTGTGCTACCCCAAATAAATTCACAGTTCTTTCTCATCAATCGTGTAAGCGGTACAGCGATTTGTGCGAATTCAGGACTGTGTTTGAGTTAATACTTCAGGGTGCCCAGAAATTGGGGAACCTTCTTAGGTATAGTAAGAAATAGGTAATATTCCATAGCTGTGGTTTTATTCTTATCAGATCTTACTCCATCTTTATCAATGACAAACCAAAAAATTTGGCTGTTTGGCATGCAAACGAGCATTTTTCGACTACTAATTTCATTCCTGAACAACCAACCATTCCTACAGCTGGATCTACATGACTAATATGCGTTTTAAAATCTGGACAAGACAAAAGCACACCGTAAACGGACCAGTAATCGCCGAGTATGTCTGCAAATATCTGCTGTGCGCAATATTGCAATTCTAGTAAATTCTATACCCTGTCTCACCCTAAGAGTGACCCAGAGAGGCCAGGGGGAAGGTTGACTGAGAACAGGTTCGGAGATGATCTTGAACGTTAAGAACTTAATTCGGATTACGCTTCAGCTCCGCAGAGAAGCCAACTTTCTACTAGGATTTCGGGCAGCAATAGAAAACTCTTTAACGAAGGCAGTTACGGGAAAGGACTGTCGTAATGACTTCTTCCAATACTATAGCACCAGGATCGTGGGGCGGAGGAGAGCATGAGACAGTGTACCCCTCAGTCGTCAGGAAGACTGAAGTGAGAATAAGAAAGCCTACCCACATTTTTATTGCTACACGTGTTCTTTTAACACTGTAACGCCTATGGACGTACTACTTTGAACTTTTGCACAGCTGCCTATGGACGTACCAGTACGTCCTGAATGTTTGCGGTGCATGCTAAAGTTAACGTACCAGTACGTCCCATCGCTCTTCACACAGTGTTGTTAGGTAATGTTTTTAGTGCACATATCAGTCGTTAGATGGCAGCACTGACTAGTCTGAGGTGTGTGAAATGGTGTTTGTTGGAAGTTGTATAGGTGCCTTGCTTAGCTGAATACAAAATGGCGGCCAACAATTTTGAACTTTTGCATTTTTGTGAGTTTGTGAACATTGTTTCGCTGCATACTGTGCCAGTACTAATTTGTGTAAAAAATTTCTAAATGCATCACCATTTAAAGCATAGTTTTCTGAGATAACTGACTATATTTTAAATTCTTGAGCTCCACTGCCCAGCTTGAAATGATATTTTTGGTAAATGCTAAAATCGGTCAGGCTGTAATGCTAGTTCAAAATAAAAAGGTTAGGCATGAAAGTGTTAATCATGTTAGATTTATATTAGTTTAAGAGTTAGACTGTATTCTTTCGTGGTTGTGTGTGTGTGTGTGTGGGGGGGGGGGGACGGTGGGGCTTAAAAATGCGGTGGGTCATAAATTTGACAGTGTGCTCTCCCTTCCCCCCCCAAAAAAAAATTTCAACCCACAGCCCTGTGTTACACAACCTGCATCTAGCAATTTTTATGAAAACACAAACATACAAGAAAATTAGTTTGTATCTTAACTTGCAACATATGATAATATGAAGCGGTACAATTTTTGACAATATTACTCCCAAATTTTGTAAAACTAAACCTGACAGAATTATTTTTTTTTTAAATTAATTAAAACAGTTAAGTACATTAATATACTATGGAAAAAATGTAACCAAAAAACCGTGGGTAGTGTAATAAAGTTCTGTGCTGCGGCATGATTGGATAGGCTACCCGGACACCAAAAATCAAAAACCTCGGGGAACACTCAGTTTTGCTGAAGCTCCACACTTCAGATCCCCCCCCCCAACCAAAAATCCTCATGTTTGGACGTGAAATTCTACATGAAGCAACGATCAGAATGGGCCAAACTTAGAAGCCCTTAATAGCCATATACTGGAACTATACTTCTGCGAAAACATAAATTAATATTCATTCTGGTTCATCCACAGCATCTTTAAGAAAAATTCACCAAACTGGGCCGTAGCGCTCGCACTTCCGGTCGCAGTAGCTTCAAAACCCATGTACAAATGTAATTACTTCTTTTTATTTTATTACTGGCGCATAAAGCCACTATACGCTAGCTTAGTTGTGTTTTAGGAGGGGCTTCCTTTAAGGTACTTAACCTCACATACAGTATGTCCCAGAAGTCCCGTACCAGTCAAATAAATCCTTAAGACTTGGATAATGGTTGCTGATAATAGCATACTCGTATAGGAAGTCACCTATGCCGAATTCGATTATGCCATTCAAAATGACCTTGGAGGTCGTATTCAAGGTCATCCAATTTGTATCTTCTAACCTACGCAAGCTGGTAAGGGCATAAAGTAAATTAGAAAGTTGTGGGGATCGTTCTACTTGTACAACGCAGAAAGAACAAAAATCGCATGCAAAACAAGGAAGATATTGGAGAAAGGAATTGGGTAGTGCAGAGGAGCTATCCACGGGGCAGTAAGAAATACAGACATAGCTGAACCTTCAAATGAAACGGTAACAAAGATAGAATTCTTGCCTGGATTTGGGTAATACTGTAAAAAAAAAATGCCAATTGTGGCAAAAGGGCCGGGTGGGCAAGCCCTGAAAGGCCTCGTTTTGTCACGAAAATTCAATGGCTTTTTTTTGCTGTTTAGCTCCCGCTCTTAACCTGCATATTCATCATACTTTACCTCAGAGCCCCCCAGATATAGCGCCAACAATTTTGAGGTTTTCTTTTGCTGATAAGGTCCTTTTAGTTATAAGCCCCCCCTCACCCTGATAAATTCATACGACCGATGTGCCAATTAGGCTGATGTCAAGACACTTTAACTTAGCAGACTCTGCGTGGGAAAACACGACCTACAGGTTCTGTTTAAGCAAGGGGAGGTCCGGGTAGCAAGAACAGGAATGTCAACATAATCCATCAGGGGGGATTATGTTGACACCCCCTCATACTAACTTAACACTATGACTTTAAAAGTATGAGTGCCAAATTCAACTAATATGAACCATGGTTTAAATTCTGATAAATGCACATGGGTAAACGCACGGAAACTCGTGCATTTACTTTTGGTAAATGCAGGGAACGGATACTCAAGCATGGGAAAGCCGACTAGTGGTTAACGGAAATGAAGAAAAGAAAAAAAAAAAGACTTGAAAAAAAACTTCAGGGCTTGCCCACTCGATCCTTTTGCCTTAAATCTTCCACTGGCGTTTATTTTACTGTGTTACCAAAACCAGGCAAGAATTCTATCCTTGTTACTGTTTAGGTTGATGGTTCAGCTATTTCTGTATTTCCTGCTGCCCCCTGGATAGCTTCTCTGCACCACCCAACTTCTTTCGCCAACATCTTTCTTGTTTTGCATGCAATTTTTGTTCTGCTTCCAGTGTTTTACAAGTTGCACGATTCCCCCACAACTTTCTAATTCACTTTATGCCCCTATTTTGCGTATGTTGGGAGATACACAAATTGGATGACCTTGAATACGACTTCCAAGCTCATTTTGGATGGCATCATCGGATTCGCCATAGGTGACTTCCTATACGAGTATGCTATTATCAGCAACCCATATCCAAGTCTTAAGGATTTATTTGACTGGTACGGGACTTCTGCGACATACTGAAATGTAAAGTGTCATTTTCATTTGTTTGTTAAATTAAAAACCAAGAGTTTTAAACTACAAACGTTCGTCTTCTAGTGTCGAATAATCGCTGTTGTTTTAAATAATATGTAGCCCATTTTTATTCTAAAACCCCTTAGCTTTTATACTTACCCACCGTTGGTGGCAGCCTTGAAGACCAGGTAGAAAGTTACTGGTTAGACCTATTCACTTTAGATAGGAAAGATGTCTTCACTCCCTCCGGGATTGAGGCCCTACTGTGCTGTTATACGCCATAATAATCAGAAAGTTAAGAATCAGTCATTTCTACAAGCTGGATGTCAACCATGCGTGCGGAGGCAGCTGCGTTTTCATCCAGAAAACCTTTCAGCATTGTATTATTATGATAATAATACTAATATAATAATAATAATTAGTTTAACCACACAACAGTGGTTAGGAAAATGGAAGGGCAAATACAACCACTGACACCAGCCCTATTCTAAACTTCCATATATAATGGGAATCTATTGCTGTCATCGCAACACCAACAGCTAATAAGTTCTACGTAAAAATTTGGCAAAAGACAGCGATTTTAACCCACGTTTGAAGGCAGCGATGGTGTTAGACGCAACAACCCCCTCAGTGAGGGAATTCCAAGCTGGCACAACCCGAAGAGAAAAAAAATATCTACGGCAGTCCAGGTTGGATCCCAAAAGACGTAGCTTAAGTGAGTGTCCCCTAGTCGATACCACATTATTAAGCTCAAACATTGGGATATCCACGCTGACGAAACCCCTCCGAATTTTGAAAGTCAGGACCAAATTAGCAATTAATCGTCAAAGTTCCAATGGCTCCAGGTCGATTTTTCGTTAATCGTTCATTCGAAGAAAGCTTCCGTATAGTGGAAATACTCCTTGTGAACCTTCGCTGGACAGACTCCAGCCTGTCAATATCCATCAGCAAGTACGGGGATCACACTGGGCTGGCATACTCCAGCAAAGGTTGCACGAATGTCTTGTAGGCCCAAACCTTAGTGGCAATACTCCCAGAAGTAAAACAGCGATTCACAATAGCCAGTTGCCGGAAAGCCAGAGCACAAATCTTGTTACAGTGAAAAGAAGCTTTCAGGTCGGAGGTAAACCACACACCCAAATCGCGGATTACCGAGACATCAGGCAGTCTAAAACTATTTAGGGTGTATAGCAATGCTAGGTTTTGTCTCCAACATGAAAGGTAGAACATTTTGGTTCCGACAGTGGTAGCTGCCAAATCGCCGACCAATCTGATATATGACTAATCTCCCGGGATAAGACGCTGCTATCAAGTGCATCAATAATTGTATTACTCAACTTCAAATCATCGGCAAATTTGAGGTTCTGAATACCAGGTCTGATGCAATGAAGATCGTTTATGTAAATCACAAACAACAGGGGGCCCAACACTGAACCCTGTGGAACCCCACTGATTACATCAACCCTGGAAGATAAGGTATCCTCAATTTGGGCCCTCTGTGAGCGGTCACTAACAAAGGCCGTTATCCATTTCAATAAGTCACCTCTGAAACCCGAGTTTTCCAGCTTAAACAACAATCTGCTGTGCACCACCGATTCGAAGGCCTTCATAAAATCAATATATATTACATCGGAGGGAACCCCAATATCAAGTGTACTCGTCCATGCATCCAAGAAAATTAGCAGCTGGTGAGTCGACGACCTACCTGGCATAAAGCCGAATTGGTCACCAAGAATCACATTATTACACTCAAGAAAACACAACATTTGCGCACGGACAATGGATTCCATGATCTTACACGGCACCACTGTGAGTGAAATTGGACGATAGTTATTAGGAAGCGTTTCCCTTCTTAAACACAGGGGTAACGTTAGCAGTTCGCCAGACTGACGGTATATCCCCAATACGAATGAAAGGTTGACGATTTCAGCCAGTGGGGAGCAGATGTGAGTTGCAATCTGCTTATAAAAAAAGCAGAATAACCATCTGGGCCAATAGCATGACTTGGTATAATCCTTTGTATGGTCTCCAGAACCAGTCTTTCTGAGAAAACAACCTTGTCGCAGGTTGGTACGACGATCTCTGAGGAATTCAATGGCAAAGGTAAGTGAGCATCATTAATATGCAAAAATCTGGTTAAGCACATTTGCTTTTTCGTAGTTATTTGAAATAATGGAATCCCCCTGTTTAAAGGGTGGTAGCGTACGGGATATACCAGTGTTTTACGAAAATGTGGGAAGAGAGCTGATACACTCCCCTCAGAAATTGTTTTAACTTCCCTTTCACATTGCCATTCCATTGCATAAGCAGCATACTCTAAGCGGCAGTCATTATAGCATTTTAAAGATTCTACAGTTTTACTCATTTTGTATTTCTTCCAAAGTTTAACCTTAGCCCGGCCGAGTTTTACTAGTTTTGATGGTAGTTTCAATCGTGTATTAGTACGACAACGTTTGTAAACAGGTGCCGTCATTGTGGCGTTATGTAATACCTAAAAAAAACTTCTCAAGCGCGGTCAATACTGTCTGACTGACCCAAATTAAGGGATTTCCAGTCAACTCCAGCCAGCGTTGATCGCAATCCGTCGAAATTAATCCTGCCCACAGACTTGCTTGGTTGAGTTGGCAGAGAGAATGTGCAATGAACACAAAAGGACACCATGCAATGATCGCTAGTACCTAGATGGTCCAGGACTTCGACTGCAAAAATAAGTCGATCATCTTACGAAAAAATAAGGTCCAAGACATTCGTGCCACGGGTTGGCTCCATTACATGGTGAGAAAGGCCCAGTGGAGCTAGAAGATCCAAAAATAACCGTTGAATACTGCTGCCAGTGGTTGCATTCACCAATTTACCGTTGGCAAATTAAAATCACCTAACAATGCCACAGAAAACCTATGATTAAAAGCACCCAAAATGAATGTACACGAATCGACTATCAAGCTCTGAGCACAACCATCTGGTAAGTAGCACAACAAAAATTGAAGCTTGAATTCCGGGAGGAGAACCGACACAGCCTCGACATTAGTTGGTAGATGATCGCACAATACCTTCAGCCCCAATTTAAATAAAATAAGGAGACCCCCACCACGACTACCACAGTCACGACGGACCACCCCATAATTAAAAGAGGACACCAACATACCGTCTGTGACCCCATCGTGGAGCCATGACTCTGCCACAAATATCATATCATAAGTGTTGCTTGACAATAGCACATGGAAACAATCCCAGTTTTTTAAGAAGGCTTCTTCCATTAATAGTGAAACATTGAAGAATATCGAGACACGATGATGTTGCTAGATGTGAAACACAAAGGGCACCTGGTGGTGCACCCATCGGTGTAGTGGGCTTACTCCCAATTAATGAGCAATGTTTTCCGCCTTGGTATGAAGGGAAATTAATTCCCTACTTAAACAATCTTTTCCCTTACTGGTCAAGTGAAAGCCGTCCCTAGCCATAAGTGTGTGGTCAGCGCACATGTCATGATCAATGGCAACAAAAGTAAAATTGCGATGAATGCATAATTTGCGCAGCAAGACATTGGTATGTGTAACAAGTTTATCGGTCTCACGTTCACTATAGGCCAGCCGAGGAAAAAGGCCAATGAATGAAATGTGTGCACCCGGAGAAAATGAGTGAACATTGTCAGCCAGCCTTGACAGATGATGTACTATACGGTTTGGAGCATCCTGTTGCAAATTGTTAGTACTGACGCAGATTATGAAAGCAGAAGCTGGATCTGCAGAATCAAAAACCAGTGGTAGGTTTTTAATAAGGTCCTCCACTCTAGCTCCAGGCCTGGCCAGGTCCACGTACGATATTTGGGGTGTGAACTTCCTCACATCAAACGCACATTTGAATCACCCATTATTATTGTTGAAGTCAAAGGTAAATTAGTAGGTACTGCTAAGTTCCTGGCAACAGGTTTTAGTGAGGGTGCATGTTGAGGAGGCTTATTCGTTCCCTCATGTTCAAGATTTTTGGTGTTACACAAACTTGAGACACTATTGAAAAAAGGTGGTTTACAATGACTGATAGCAGGTTTCGTGTGTTGCGGATGGTTTGTTTTCTTCCCCACCTTTCCTCGTCTTGCAGTCACATTAATTGGGGTACGTGGATCAGATCGCAGAAGAAGGCTGTTACCACCTGGCGCATGGTTGCCGCTTGGCGAATCAGACCCCGGCATCAAGTTGACTTTGAAGAACTACCGGCAGCCTACCAGATACCTTCGGCTTACTCCCTGTAGGATGATTTATATGTGACGAAAGGAGCTCTAGTTCACCTCCATCAGTAAGCACCATATTACTGCAAACTTGAACAAACTTGTTCAGTGTTTTAAACTGTAAACAAGTAGTTTGGTAACCTTAAACCATTCTAGTGGTATGTTTTAACAGTGAATAGAGCTGGTCATTTTATGCGTGCCCATAGTGTGCAATTTTCTAACAACTATCGCATTCTAGGTTTATTGTAATGCGCCCGTTGGATTTTATCGCAGTTTACCAAGATAATCAAAAACCTAGACTTGAGGAAAGGCTGAATGTGAGGGACATATTACCAGAGCAGTAGATGGCCTCATTTATCTGTTAAATCGTACAAAAAAATTAACCTTGTACTTTTACTCAAACCTAGTGTTTCTTTTTAAATGTCTTTTGCCCCATTTTCTGAATGCTTGTATGATTTTCCTGCACGAAGCAGCGCGGACAGCATTTAGTTAATGGTTGCAAAAATAGTGTTCTTAACTCGTTCATTTTCTAGTGTCGAATAATCGCTGTTGTTTTAAATAATATGTGGCCCATTTTTATTCTAAAACCCCCTTAGCTTTTATACTTACCTACCGGTGGTGGCAGCCTTAAAGACCAGGGAGAAAGTTACTGGTTAGACCTATTCACTTTAGATAGGAAATATATCTTCACTCCCTCCGGGATTGAGGCCCTACTGTGCTGTTATACGCCATAATAGTCAGAAAGTTACGAATCAGTCATTTCTACAAGCTGGATGTCAACCATGAGTGCGGAGACGTTACAAGCACCTAGCCCGTTGTACCGTCTGCCGCTACACTAGGCTTTCTTATGCCCACTCAGTCTTTCTGACCGGTGGGAGGTGGGGGAGAGACACTGGCCTCATACCCTCCTCCTCCACCCCACAGTCCTGGTGCTACATTATTGGAAAAAGGTTATTACAACAGTGCTTTCCCATAGCTGCCTTCATTTAAGAATTTTCGATTGCTGTCCGAAATCATAGTAGAAAGTGTGTTTCTCTGCGGAGCTAAAGCTTAATCCGAATTAAGATCTTAACGTGCAAGATCACCTCCGAACTCATTCCCCAGTCAACCTCCTTCCTCGCCTGGCTGGGTCACTCTTAGGGTTAGACAGGGTATAGTAATCTCGAGTGCGTAGCGAATGCACATTTAGGCATAGCTTCCTCTACCACCCACTAGTGGAAGGAGTGTGAGTGTGAATTTGGAAGGAATGTCTGTGTGCGTGCTAGTGGCTTAACTGCCTGAAGAAGACAACTAGTAACGGTTGTTGAAAATTCACAGGTTTTGAGGTGAAAACCTTTGAGCTTTGGTTCAGCGTTATTATACAGTGAGTATTTATCATGAACTTTAACCAAAGTAAACAACTGAGTCAACCGATTTATCGGTATTCAAAATTTTCAAGCAAACTAGCTGTGAATTATCTATATTTTACTACATAATCTGGGTAACACCCTAGGTCAAATTTGTGTTTTGCGAATGAATGCCGGTGCTTCTTAAGCATTTCAAGGAATTCCTCCTTCTGATAATAATCCAAGTTTGATATCCCAAATTTATCTTTCAAGCTGACCCATTCTTCAGCTTTCTCTACTGCTGCTGTTTCCAGGTATCACATACCTGGCTCAGGTGAGGCTGACTCTCTCAGCAGGTCTTGAGCCTGATATGTATTATCTCAATCAGCTCCGAAGCCTGTTGCTTTGCATTCAATGTATTTGCATGAACCTGTGCGTGCTCTATGTCATCATATTCTACCTCTGCTGTAGTAAAAGTACCTAAAATCATATCTGCGGGTAATAATACATCAAAACCTGCTGGAATCTCTACTATTCTGCTAATTTTCGATAGTCCTGTGATGATGCTATAGGCCTATATTTGGCTGTTTAGACATTCATCACTATTTGGCGGTCCTTAAGACCAGACCAGGTAGCCTAAAGTTGTAATTCACACGAAGAGTGTGATATTTTCTTCGTACCACCTCGAGTTCATTGCTGTAGGCTTCGTTGGTTGCCCTTAACAATTCATTTTTGGCTTGGATGTCAACATTAACTTCGGCAGAGGCTTGAAGAGTTGAGAGTACTGCTGCGAAAGCACGAAGGGAAGCAAGTTCCGCAGCGAATCGTTCAGTAAAGGAAAGCACAAAGCATATATTAAAATCCAAGTTCTCGAGTTCTCGGGCAGAGAGATGGACACCGCGGAGAAGGGCTTCTCTGAGAACTGTAGCCGATAGGAACGGTGCTGCTGGTGGTGAAGTTGGTAAAATTGGCATTGGTGCCGATGCAGGAACGGTGACAGGACGGGACGGAGGAACCGAGAGACGGACTAGCTTTGGTTGTGTTGATTTCCGGGGAGCGAAAGGCAACGTGGCCTTCTTAATGCGAACTGGTATGCGAGTTGATTGTGCACCACTGTAGCCGTGAACGGCAGGAACAGAATGAGTAGGTTGCTGGGTCTTCACATTACTGGGACCGGGAACGGCAGGATCAGCAGGTTGTTGGGGGCATTGCATGGTTTGTTTGAGTGTCCACTTGGGAAGACTTGGGAGATGGTTGGCCCTAATCTGAGCCGCACGGATCGAGCGTTGCCAGAGTGTAGTTGCTTCTTTCTGATGATGACCCATTTTGATGGCGAGATGGTAAGGCAGACTTTGCATTTTTTCTGAATGCCGTCGCATTCCCGATGCTTCTGGCAGCAGGGGTGAGGGTCGAAATGAGTGGTCTTGCCAAAGAAGCCTAGACAACGACAAGGCTTGGGTGAGGGAACGTTGGGAACTGGAGGCAGCGGCTCTTCAGACGACGAGGAGATGGACATGATGCTTGCGGAATTAACTAAACAAGGTGAAGCGTGAGAAAAAGACAGCGGTAGCGATTGGGACACTCCTGGCGGTAAGAGCAGGAGACAAAGACAAGAGGCAATCGGCAACCTAGGTCAGCAATCGGCAACCGGGGAACGTTACAGGAACGCGAGGAAGAAAGAAGTAATTAGGAGATAGACGATGACGTGGGGCCTGGTAGAAGCGGGAACCAGGCGTGTTTGCTAGTTGTAGGAACAGGTGCGAAATGATTCGTAATTCCTTGTGATTTAGCTAGTTTCGAGATGTAGTGGTTCGTTGTGAAGAATTGAAGGAAGGTTCCACTAAAGTGAGGATGTGGAAGAGGTTGGACTGTGGCGAGTGAAAAGGGAGGAACCGTACACGTCAGGTTCCTCTAAGGGCAACCGGGAATCGGAGATAATTGAAGCAGATTCGTCTGTGACCAAGTAACGGCGAAGTTCTAGAAGGGAACCGTAGAGGTGGTAGGGAACCGGCAGGCATTTTTTGGCAACCGGTGGCGACTTGCGTTTGGAGGTGCGAAGGGAACAGTCCATGAGATTGTGCACTTGGGAACTGGAAAGGGGACCGCTGGCGCATGGTGGGGCAGAGGGAAAGCTTTGGGAGGAACGTGAAGATAGGTCCAACGGTGTGAGCCGGGCAGAAGAAGAAGCCTTCTTAGCTGCAGCCCTATGAGTCCTTGTAATTTGAGTCTTGTATAGGCTTCCTTAGCACGAGCGAGTTCTTCGCTGAGGGAACGTAGATCACGATTAGGAGCAGGTGAAGAGGTAACCGTATCAAGCAGTTGTAGGGGAACCGATGGTTCCGAAAGAAAGGGATTCTCTAAAGGCAACTGGAAATCGAGAGGTTCCTGATCCGCAGTAAGTTCTAAAACTTCGACAGCCTCGGAGGTAGGTCGCATCAAGGGAACCGGTGAGGAGGAACATGGTGGGCGAATCGAGGATCCCTCCCTGGGAGCGCCCTTTGTTCTGGGCATGACAGCTAACTGTAGGTAACTGGGAATTGTAGAGGTTACCGGCAACCTGGAGGTAACCGGGAATCGACAGAGGCAATCGGGAACCTGAACTCGGAGAGTAATTTATGGAGGAAGATGGGAACCGTAGAGGTGGTAGGGAACCGGCAGGCATCCTGGTAGAGTAGTAGCACAAGGTGGACTGAACCTTGGTGAACGTGGAGTCGGGTCCCAGGGGAACCGAGGCAACTGGCGAACGATAAGAGGCTAGACCCCTTGGATGGAAGGCCCCCTGGTTGCTTCTGAGGGGAACGCAGAGACAAGATGTGTTTCTAAGGGGTGCAAGCGACCCCCCTCCCCTCCTTCCCCCTTTACCAGACTGAGGTCTAGTAGGGGAATGAAGGACGACGTAATGTTAGTCGTGCTGGTGGTAACAAGGAACGTGAGTTGAGGATGGACACAAGGATTGGAACAGTTGAGGAGCAGCATATAGTACAATTGCATAGGACGAAGGTAGAGGAAAGACGAGCGGACTGCATCGTCAGAATATATATCAGAAAAGAGGGCTGCGCAGTAGGATGCGCAGGTGGTGACGACTCGGAGGGATACCATACCCATTTAAGTAAACAGCAGCATCCAATGCTGGAGGGAAGGAAGGCGCAATCAGACAGTGAGCGGTGAAACGGCCCAATCAAAAAGGGCTGCGTAGAAGCAATGCGCAGTGGGGAGCCGCGGATGAGGAGCGTCGTCCATCCGAATCGGTCCGCGTGCAATGACATGAGCCGCCCTGGGCAGGAGCCAAGGGGAACGGCAGCAGCGAGAAGCAGCGGACCAGTCAGAAGAAGAGTGGGATCGAGTAATTCATGATCCGCAGATGGGGACGGCGGATTGGTAAGGAACCAGTTGACTGAGGCGGAACGGTAACCATGGAGGCAACCGGGGAACCGGTCATTGATGTATCCATGAGGCAACCATATGGAATCAACGTTCCTCTTCTATCTTCGGGAAAGCTCAAGGGTGATCACGCGAGCGTGAGCGCCCTAGGAGAAATGATGGGGTTCGGCTTGCGCAGTCTGCTTATATAGGCTGACCCAAGCTTGCGCATGCGCAGAACTATTACGAGCCCAGCAGGGAAGCCAACCTCCAAACTTCTAGGGAAATAAGCTCAAATGGGGGGAAACTGCTATAAAAAAAGGTAATGTATATTTTCATCGGCTATAAAACTCCTGGTTTTATTTTTGACAGTGAAATATAAAAATAAACACTTTACATTTGCATCACTAGTTACAAACGCTTTTGAGTAAAAAGCAACAGGCTTTACAAGAAAGCAGACAAGTTTGAATTAACGTTAAATTCGCACTACAAGTATTAATCAAGAATTAGACTGTTAAGTACTTAATTAACAACATTTGTTTTCAAAATAGAAAAATATTAAACAAGAAAACCTTGGTTGATAGGAAGGGGACCACCCTGACATTATGGAAGGCAGGGACCAGAAATGTCGATGGCTTAACCCTCCATAAAATTCTCAAAATAGAAGTCTAAGTTTAAAGTTTAAAAACTATAATTTAGAATGGGGTTCCTAAATAAACTTTTTAAATGTGAACTTGTGTCATACTAATCACAACCAATGCCCAGCATGGCAACATCGGACCGTGACATCTCCACTCCTGACTGGCGCGACTACGTCCGAGCTTGAGGTCTGTGAGCTGTGCTAAGGACTGAGAGTTGCTGGGGCTTTTTATGCTGGAGAGGGGGATTCTGGCGACCAAAGCGCGGACGTCGAGGAGAGCTGCGTCCTCCTAATTGGCTGAGGGGCAGGAAAACAATGGAAAGTGGGAGGAGAAGTCGGCTGGGCAAAGAGTTTGGGTGTAGAGCCGTTTGAAGGAGTAGGGACACGTAGAGATGGGCCAAATTGAGTTTAACTCAACTGAACATTGGGAAAGGCCCTTACATTAAAAGATTTACTGTTGGTTCAATATTTACATTATAATAGGGAATGGCTCAAATTAAAGCTTAGTAGAGTGGCTTTTGCAATGAATAAATCACTGCAGCTAAATTCAACAAGCTTTAATCGAAAACTACGATGTTATGCATCACAACTATTGAAGGTGGGGGGGGGGGGTTAAGCAGTTTTTAATTATTGCAATTTAATAGATGGAGTGATAACAGATTATTGTTACTTCCGGAAAAGCTGGAGTTTGCATTCGGATTTGGATTGTAGTCATAGTCGGAGCTTCGATGTCAATTCTAATAACATGTAAACAAAGATTTTAAGATCCGTTAAAATTAAAGGTAAATAAACGTTGCCAAGCATTGGTAGAGTTAAGGGGGCAAAGTACATTAAATAAACTAGCTTTAGTAAATGCTAAAACGCATTTAAGTAAGTGCGAATTATCAGCAGATAATAGCGTTTTGAGGTAGCGGACATTTTTCATAGTATTTGCGTGCACTCAAACAAGATAAAAATATTACACTAAAATGTTTGTCTGTATCCTACATGTATCTGAGGTTAAGTACCCGAAGGCAGCCCCTCCTATTTCACAACTAAGCTAGTGTGTTTAGGCTTTTTACCTAGAAAGAAAACAACTAAAAGTAAATACATATGTACAGGGTTTCTTCGATAATGGGTGAGTTGCGAGCGCTGCGGCGGTTTGAAGCGTTTTTCAAATGGATGCTGTTAAATGATGAGAAGGAAATTTAAAGTTCTGTTCCTGCAGGATTGTAGCTGAAGTGTGTGGCTATGAAGGGTTGAAGAAATCAGCCGATTTGGTCCATTATTGGTGGAGTAAAACAAGTTTTAAGACCGAGGTCTTTTGGGGCACTAGGGCGCTCAAGAAAAAAAAAGTGTTCCCCGAGGTATTTGATTTTTTGAGTCCGGGTAGCCTCTCCAATCATCCTGTTTTGCAGGACTTCACTACAGTTGCTTGGTTGAACGGTTTTCTTTGAGGGGTAGTGATGGAGTTCATTGGGTGTGTTGATTGTCGAACCACGGAGTCTTGAACGTCACATTAAGGTTTGTTGATTATTCACTATGAACGTGTGATGCGTTAATGGTTGGAACTTCGCAGAGATTTTGTAGCAACACTGAAAAAGAAGGGATAGCAGGTTTGATGTGATGAATTTTCAAAATGATAGATTGATTAAAAAGTTCCAGGAATGAGCTAACAGAAACAGTCAGAGTTGAAGGTTTAGGAGAGTCAATTCCGGAAGGGGACACAGAACTTGAGAAGAGGGTCAGCGTTTAGGGACATGCTACGAAGGAAAATATGTACCCTTTTGCACTGGAACGGCAGTAGGTGAATGGAAGATTGCGTGTCCTAGTATTCGAAACGAATCGCATTTCCGGTTTCGATGGTGTGAATCTTGGGGCATTGTCCTATTGCCAGACCTGTCGGGGTATGTATTGCCCTGGGAAATTGAAGATTGTTAACGCCTAATATTTTCAGTTAGAGTGCAGGGTTGAAGGTTTGTTGATGTAGATATTGGGCATGGCTCGTAGCTTACTGTGTGATTGCCGACACAGACTTGGAGAAGTGGAGTGAAATTTTGAGTTTGGGATTCTTTGTCCAGCGTTGAAGGCTTGGGCCTAGTCGGAACACAGAGTGGTGGTTGAGGATGATGGATTTTGAAAATCGGCCTTTTCCCAGTGAGGTGGAGGGGAGAGAGTCTGCGGACTTGGCGTCCGCCAGTTCTACCCTGCGACGAAGTTTGGTGTTGCTTTCCAATAAATTGGCAATGTTGGTCCGTTGTGCTTTGATTATTTTTTCAGCACTTGAGATTTGGGCTTTAGCGGCAGCAAATTCTGTGGAGATTGGAGAGCAGTTTTTCTTTAGTCTTGCCACTTCTTTTTTGTTGAGGTCGAGCTTGTGTTAGATTGTTCCTAGAAGAAAAGCAGGATCTTTAAAGTGGGTTGGTTTGAGTTTTTTTTCCCCGAGTGTACATCGAGGCCCTGAGAGATGACCGTTGAGGGAAGTTGGGTAGAAGAGTCCGGAGGCTGGATTCCTTTACGAGTTGTAGTCACCGAAGATAGAGGCGGTTTTGGAATGTTTCCGGAACCAGGTTGTCTGGCTTGTCGGCAGTTGGGGCGGTTGATGATGGCTTGGTTGATGCAGAGGGGTTGATTGTTGTTGTTGCAGGGGATTTTGAGGTTGACTTATCACGTTCTCTTTGTTCTTTTCGTTGCCGAGAGCGTTTCGCTGCGACCGTGTTCTTCTTCACAATGATGGCCCAGTCATGTGGAAGGTTTTGTTTGCATACGGTGCAAGGGTCCGTATAATAATTGCAGGACCTATGATTTTGGCAGGATGGATGCGGATCGTAGCGTTTGATCTTCGATAAAATCGGAGCACAGTTGCAAATGTCGGGCTTGCGGAGTGAGGTGTTGGTAGTTTTTCCCCACGTATGCGTGCCATTGTCTTGGCGGACATGATGAAAAGGGCGGGCACGGGGGAGGGCGAGTTCAAGCGTGGCGTGGGGAGGGGAAGAAGATTGAGCGTCACCAAGTTGAGCAAGATGACGGATGGCGTGAGCGTGCAGAGGTGTGCTGGCGACGGGAATAGTGGGTATCAGGATTGTGAGTTCAGAAAATTGCAGGATTGCAACAGAAAAGGAGGCACAGGACATGATTAACGATTGAAGAAGGGCCAGCGAACGGAGGTGGTGAAGGGACCTCGAATGGCGAGAGCTTGAGAACACAGTGGTGTGTTGGCCTGGGATAGGGGCGTAAATGGAACCGATCCAAGAGTGGGCAGTTTGGCAGTCAGGGCAGAGGGGTAACGAACGGGCTCGCACGCGAACGACGAACGGGCCCGTGAACGGAGAGCGGATGCATGAGTTGTAAACGGCGAGCAAACGGTACCATGATTGGAAGTTGACGAACGGACGAAGCCCTCCATGGTGCGTGTGTGGACAGTGAACAGGTTCATAGGTTACGGGAATCAGTGAACGAAGAGGCGGTTGATTAGGGTGAAAACAACAGGGTTGGCGAACGGATTCCAGTCAAGGTTGAGAAGCGACGATTGTTGGGACGAATTTCGGTCGTTCCAGGCGGTGCATGTTGCAGTCCAACTTGGCAGGATACAGTGTTGGTTAATGGTTGAGCGGGATTGGTATTCTTCAGCATGGTGTCATGAAGAGAAGAGGAGAGGAGGGGTCGAGACGACCAGTGGTTTGGGGAGAACCGTTGTGGAGGTGTTTGAGGATGGTCATATGAGCACAAACTTGAACGGAAGATGGTTGTCAGCAGACGGAAGATGAAAATCATTGTAGAGTTGGGATGTTAAGTGTTGGTTTGCCGGGAGCGCAACGTGGGTGACGACGGTCAAGGGATGAACGGTGCAGCGAACGACAATGAACGGATTGAGAGAAGAAGAACTGAAACGTGGAGATTGTCATCGAGTCGGGAAGGGAGGTCCGGAGAATGAAGAGACGATTAAACAAACAACCAATTCCATGTGGGAATGATTGGTGATCGGCCGCGTGAACAACCGCGAACGAACAAGAATCTTCATGAAGGTGGTGAGCGAACGACGAACGAGAAACGGTGTTGAGTGGTAGAGATGCGAGCGGTAATTAAGCTGGCGAACGGCGGCCAAGAGAGGGGACGAGCATGGACCTGAATCGTGGACGATGCTTGGGGGTGGAGGTGTCCGGATTGTCAAGGTTGTCGTCGGGAATGATGGCCTCAACTGCTTGAGAAGATGAAATTGGGGAAGGCTGTCGGGTCATCGTCAGCTTGAAGCGAATCAAGAGTGAGGGTAAGCGGCAGTTAAGCGAGATTCACTCGATGGGGAGATTGATGTCCAAAAGTGGGGGTCAGGTTAAGGTCGACTTCGGCGTTGTGGGTCCGTGGTGGGTTCCATGAAGTGGAGTGTTGCAGACAACTGATGGGTGAGAGGACAAACGACTTGCGAACGCGAACAGGCTAGCGAACGACGAACGGACGTGTGAATGGTGAGTGAGTTTGGAAATGATGAACTGACCAGCAGATGTCGAACGGCTTGGGAGCTGCGAACGGGCAGCTAACAACGAACGGGATGCAATGACGGGTGGACTTGTGAGCATCGACGAACGAAGAACAGGCTTGCAAACGACGAACGGGCGTGCAGACGACAAAAGGGCTTGAGAATGACGACCGGGCCCGCGAACGACGAAAGGGTGTGCGAACGGCAAAGGGCTTGCGATGGCCGACCAGATCTGCGAACGACGAACGGGGATAGCACAGACGCAAATGGGTTTGAAAGGCGAACGGGCTGGCGAATGACGAACGGGACACCGAATGACGAGCAGGGTGCACGAGCGCAAATGGGCTTGAATAGTGAACGGATTAGCGAACGACGAATGACAGCGAACGACGAACGTGTTTCGAAAGGATAGTCGGGCGTTTGGCAGAGTAGCAACGGGGAACGAATGAAAGGCCTATGAATGATGAGTAGCCGGAACGGTCCAACAATGACAGCAAGAAGCATGTGGTGACGAACGGCTGGGACTGGCTGGCGGCGAATGACGAGATGAACTTTAAAGATCGGCGAACGAGAACAATGAACGAACGAGGAACGGCGAATGATGCGATGGGCTTCAAAGATCGACGTACAGCGAACGAAGAACGACGAACGAGAAGAAAAATGGCAGGTAACAGGAACGAAGCGACCGTGACGGTTGCGTGGAAGAAAAGAGATAGCAGCCGGCTTGTCCAAGTGCCATTTATAGGAGGCCTGCGCACGCCACACATGCGCAGTGGGTGTGCGAACTAGGTGTATCTATGTTTTTATTTCCTTCAAGGTAACAGGCATCCAGGAACTGAATGCAAGAAATTTACAGGTAGTATATTTTTCCATCCCCGGCAACTAAAAACCAGCATTTGTTTTAAATGCACCTTCAGCCGAATTTTTCTCCCAGTTATTAACCCTTTGACTTCCAGCATTATTTTGGAAAGTGAGTGCTGGGCTATGCAGGGAAGCGCCCTTGCTACTGAGCAGCAGGAAAAGCAGACAGCAGCTACAGGGCCATTCAGGAAAGTGTGCCGGACACTGCTCAGCAAGACAAGCAGTCAGCAACTGACACGAATCTAGGGGAAAAAACCAACCAACAAAATCAAATAAAAAAATTATGAAAAAAGATGACAAAATGCCACAAACATCGTTTCCTGGTGAAACAGCCTTCCCTGTCTGGTAAAATTCGAGCCAAGGTAACTAACAGACTCTAACCAACCTATAACGACAACTACAACACGAAAAAAAAAGGTTTTCCTGTACAAAAATGGTAAAAAAAAAGGCTAAAATTGCAGGGCCTGCACCTGCTTAATTTTAGTTTTGATTGCCTAACCGAAAATATAAATTACCTGTTTTTATTAGCGTTTCTACTTTTGAGCTAGAATTATCCCCTACAAGCTTTAGAGCTTGTATCCCAGTCGGACTTGTACCTATTGCGCATGCGCAGGCTTGGGCTGGCTATATAACACGGCGCAGTCGACCGCTTCTCATTATTTCTCTACACCCAGAACCTATCAATTGAGGGGAGGCCTGGGTGGGACTACAAGTAATGTATATTTTCGGTTAGGCAATTAAAAACTAAAATTAAGCAGGTGCAGGCACTGCAATTTTAGCCTTTTTATAGCCGACGAAAATATACATTACCTGTTTTTATTAGCGGACTTTGACACCGGAGGTGGGATAGGTTCGCTCTGTTTCCCCTCATGTACAAGTCGGCACCCCAAGAGCAAGTTTTTGGTGAAGTCATTCCTGAAAATACCTCAGCCAATTACACTGGTCGTGGAACCGGTGGAAGCGGATCGATCCGTAGTGCGGGCGGAAAAGATGAGGTTCTCCAGTGAGGCAGGGTTGGTGCAGTAAAGGGAACGCGAAGAATAATTATTGGTTAGAAACGGGGGTAAACTTAAGTAAGGGAAACGCAATCAGGAATCTTAACACCGTGGGGTACAAGATAAGAAATCAGGCGGTAGTGCCGAAAACGCTTATTTTGCAAGGATGATGATGTCGGATCTCGTCCGGTAGCTAGGGTAGAGTAGAAATTCCTCATTTGTTCGACGGACTTCAGAAACAGTTTGTGTGTAGGAACGAGAAGGAACGACGATGAGTACTGATGAATTTGAAGTACATAAAATTGGATAGAGAACACTGTTTCTGGTGGAGGGAACGCGCCATGGCAATCAAAAATGTGTGGGAGGTCTTGAGAGATGAAGCGGCTTAAGTTACAGATGTATGAATTTTGCAGTATATGAGGCAAGGAACGAGTTTATGACGTCCGGAACGGCACGAAAGAAGCAGGAACCTCACTGAAGTTATACGAAGGAACTGGCTGTTTTGAGATCGTGGTTAATGTTCCTATTATAATATGCGGAATCCTAAGGCTACTCCTTTGGCTTGATGGCGGCAAGGGAACATGACGTTACTGTGGTGGAAGAGGCCGAGTTTTTCAGCTACACCATGAAAAACAGGTGAGAAACGTGGAGCGTTGTTATATTGCTAAACGGAATAGGAAGATATCTTGTGAAACTGATTTGTTGCCATGGTCGCGTTCCAGATGGTCACTGGAGACGAGGACGGTGATACAGGAGGATCACCATCCGAAGTATGGGATGTTCAGGTCGTTACGGATAGATCCTGGTATGGAGACGGTAATGGTAACGGGGCTCTTCGAATGGGTTTACGATGGACGGAGTTGGGGAAAGAGGGGGAGGGGGACCCAGGCGAACGTGCCTTGGTTGATGTGGGCGCTGCCTGAAGGTGTCGGGTTCGAGACCGGGCACGGTAGTATGCCCGCCATGGTGGGGATGAAGGGATGGGCGACAGCAAGGCATGGCGAGCGCGAAGGAGCACATAATTGATGTTTTGGGAGCGGTACCGTCGGTGGAGAGTTTCGAGCTCGTTTGAAAAAGCTTCATTGGAAGCGCGTAGGAAAGCATTGTCTGATTGTAAGGTGGCAGAAGATGTAGCGGCTTATTGTTAAGACAGGTAACTGGGTTTGAGCAGTGCGAAGGGTTTCTAGTTCTGTCACGTCGTTTGCACGGTACGTAGCATGAGGGAACCGGGGGTCGATGTCGACGGAAATCGTTGCATAAGCAAGTGTATGGTGGTAATCGATCCTTCATCAGAACTGGGTGACGAAAGTCAAATATGAGCAAAATTATGCGAAAAGCACACAAAGAAGATGTATTGGCGAAGCCACATAATTCAACGGTCGATCGGTTGGCAGAAGGGCTAAGGGAGCAGGTAAGAACTGAGGGGCATCATCATACTGCAAGACTTAGTAGCTAGGTATGCTTGGAGGGTGTCGAGATGAGGCATCAGACTACGTTAGGAGCCGTGCTTCCGAAGCAAAGAGAGGGGAATCGGTAATCGGGGAGTGCACAAGTGATGCCGTAACCGAAAGATCCTTGAGTGGTAAGGGCAAAGGAGATGGGTCAGCTTCATGCAATGCAGTCACTGTGGGAGAAGGTTTTCGTGATGAAGAGGAGGGAACCGTGGGATAATGCAACTGTGCGGTTGACGGTGCGTTGTGGAAGCGTTAAGTACGAGACTGAGCGCAGTAACACGCTCTCTACGGTGGAGAAGTTGGGATCGGTGACACCCATCGTCGATTATTGTTGTTGTGGTCGGCGCAATTTCAGGCAACCGTGAACAGTTGTTGAGTAGATCGGGAATCGGTGGCGGAACCAAGGGAACTGCAATGTTTGCGGTTCATGAAGAGACGGGCTTTTGAGGAGCGAGAGGTCGTTTAACCACCTTAATGTGAACCGGCCATTTGTAAGGAAAGTAGTTGATTGTCCTAGCAACGAAGGTTGGGGAGGAAGTTGGTCACAAAGATGCAATCTATAATCTGTGGCAAGACCTCGATACTGGCATGAAGTATCGGAGGATGTTGTTCTGCTGGGTTTGTATAAAAAGCAATCGGGAATGAGTCCCTCGACAGTTTGAGTAACTCAGGGAGAGAGATCAGAGAGAGATCGGGATCACCACAAAATGGGGGATCGTGATCATGAGAATAGGATCTGGAGAGTAACAGGAATCGTGAATGCTCTCCCCTTGAGGCGGAAGCTCCTAGAGCAGGAATCGTGTCAAGATGAATCGGAGGTGTAGAAGAATCAGGTGCTTGTGAAGTGCCGGCATTAGTGGATCGTAGTTGTTTCGGAATGCTAAAGAACCAAGCTGATGTGTAATCGGTAACCGGGCGTGCCTTCCGCTTGAAGGTATGAAGTGAAGAGTCCATAAGGCCATGAACCTGCAAACTAGCGAGTGGACCGCTAACCTGAGGAGGAGTGGATCGGTTGCTCAGAGAGAAGCGAGAAGACACGTTCAAAGGCGAAACCTATGGTGTGTGAGACAAGGGTAGTTTAGCAGCTGTCTTGCGAGTCATAACCCGAAGCTTGAGTTTTGTATAATGTTGTTTGTGCAAGCAAGTTCCTTGCTAAGGGATCGTAGGTCCCTGAAGGGAACTTGGTTGGCTGGTAGGAACCAGTGAAGAAGTCAGTTTCACATGGTTGAGGGGGAATCGAGAGTTCGGACAGGAACGAATTCCCAACTGGTAAGAAGGGCTCGTGGAGATCATGATCCTCTTTTTTTTTTTGTTGAAAAAGACGAAGCTAAATTAGTAGCTGTCGTCCGAGTCCTAGCTTGGATTTCAAGTCTGATGTAACGGTCCCTGATGAGGGATCATAGGTACTGGGCTGGCCACAGGGAACGAAGTCGCCATGTCACACGGTAGAGGGGGAATCGAGAGTTCAGACAGGAACAGATTCCCAACTGGTAACCAGGGTCAAGTGGATCGTGATCCGTTCTGAGGTCTAAAACCTCAACATTGCCCGAGACCGGCTGGTCCAGGGGAACCGGAAAGTGGATCGGGAAGGCGGGTTGACGATCCGTCATAAGGCATACCCTTCGCCCGTGGTAAGATGGTAAGCGGGGAGGGAATCGGGAACCAGGAACCAGCATACCCTTCACCCGCGGTAAGATGGTAATTGGGAAGGGAATCAGGAACCAGGAACCGAGGATCAGGAATCGGGAACCAGGAACCGAGGACCAGGTAATCGGGAATCGACCTGGAGGGTTGTAAACAGTGTGCGTCGTAGAGAAGAAAAAAAGGTCGTAATGTAGACATCAAGATTCCTGCTTGAGGATCTATTTTGTTACGGGTGTGAAATGATAAGCAAAGTCCAGTTAAAGGGAACCGAAAAGCATAAAGAGAACCAAAGGGCCCTGTAACCACAAGAAGTTTGATGGAACAGGCGGGTCGAGCTGTGAAGGACGTCCGGTCGTGTAGTGGAGTGTTAAGAACACACCTTCTCAGTGCAGGATTTATAAATGATATCGCCGGGAATCAGTTGGCACACAGGAACCAGGGCCTGGAGGGAATCGGGAATCGAGGACTGGGCGGTCTCCATCGGAACATTAGATGGAATCGACAGACTGAGCGTCGTGGAGGCTGCGCAGGAACGTGTGCAGAGAGTTGCAGGTCGGAGAAGAGTCGTTGGTTGCGTCCAAAGCGAAGGTGTATCATGAGATAACGACAAGCAGGAACCGATGTGTTGTTGTTTAATCGGGAGGTTGATGATCCGCCTGAAGTTCTGAGACCTCGGCAGTGTCGGAAGCCAGTTGCATCAGGGAATCGGAGGGTAGTTCGTGGGAGGTTGATTGAAGACTCGTCCTTGAAAGCCTTTTAATGCTCTAAGTGTATTATGGCAATCGAATAGGTAACCGGGAACCGTAGGGGTAACCGAAAATAAAGAGTTCAAAGAGGAAGGGAATCGTTAGCGGTGATTGGTCCTCGAGAGGTTCATGATCCGGTGTAAGTTCTAAGACATCAATAGCCCTGAAAACCGGTCGTATTAAGGGGGTCAGGGAGGGGAATCGTGGAGGGCGGACTAAAGACTCGTCTGTAGACATATCCTTTGCACTAGGCATGACAAGGCAACTGGAGGGTAATCGGGAATCGTGGAGGTAACCGGGAACCGAGTTCGTCACGTCGGCCTGATGGAAACAAGAAGGGTTTGCGAAGGCTACCCAGACGTGGAATGGCATCTTAGAAATTAGTAGCGAATCCAGTGGGACGCCTGGAAGAATGTGGAGAAGCAACAGGGAACGAGGAACCAGAATGATGTTGATGGATCCAGATGAGGGTGGTAATCGGGAATCGAAAGGCAGACGGGCCGAAATACATCGGTCGAAACTGAAGTAGGGCCAATGGGCCGCGAAATCGGATTTATTGGTTGCACTGTCTGTGGCCAAAGCGGAGATTTGTCTGTTACTGTACGGTCTCTTGTCAGGTTTCAGTGGTTCCGATGGCTTTTGTGTTTTTGTTCTGAATGTTGATCTTGGGCATAGAGTAACAGAAGAAAAGTTGGGGCCGAAGATGCAGTGTGCTGGGTCCGCTGAGAGGGCTTGGATTTCGGAACATCGTAGGCTGGCTGCAAGAGTGACGAGGAAGACCGTTTTGCGAGTCATGAGGTGAAGGGATGTATCCTGAAGGGGTTCATATGGTTCACTTATTAGGGATTGGAGCATGAGGGAAAAGGTTCCAATCTGTTATTGACCTTCTGGTGGTGGGTCTTTTATTTTCGTAAGAACGTAGGAGCGCCGAAATGCGGTAGTCTTCGAGTAGGTTCGTGCTATTGGCGGATTTGAAGACGGTGTTTAGGGCAGATCGATATACCAGGATTGTGGAGCCTTTGAGTTTGTCGATGTTGAACAGGTCTCTGAAGAAGTTTAGGAGGGTGGGAAGAGGTGGGTTGATAGGATTAGCTTGTTTTGTGATACACCCACGAATCGATTTAGACCAGTGGCTGTCGTACATCCGGTTAGTGGAATCCCTGGTTGCCTTTGAGGCGATGCGTTCGGCCTCTTCTCGATGAATTCCAGCCTTTTTGAGGAGTTTGATGAGAGTAGCCACCCGTATAGGTTGAGGTTTGGTATATTCGGGTGTAGCTTTGTTCCTCTCTGTTGGGACAGAACATCTGGTTGATGGGGTAGACTTCTGGGAGTGTCGACTAGTAGATCCAGAAGAAGCGGGAACCACGCTGACGATGGCCAGAGGGGGGCTATGAGTAGGAACAAGCTGTGGCTTTCTTGGATCTTTAGAAGAACTTGTGGAAGTAGTTTGAAGGGGGGGAAGAGGTAGGCGAACAGGTTTTGCCATGGAAATGTCAAGGCGTCTACTGCTACTGCCGCTTCGTCCAGGATCGGGCTTATGTAGAGGGTAAGTCTGGCATTGTGCCTCGTGGCGAACAGGTCTATCATTGGAGTGCCCTAAATGGTGAAGAGAGATTCGCAAATGGATTTCTTGAGGCACCATTCGCCCGTCGGTGGTTTCTGGCGTGACGGAGAGTCGGCAATCACATTCTTGTTGCCTGGGATATGGAGAGGAAGGAGAGTGATGTTGTGCGGGATGCAGAGGTCGAAGATCTCCGACGTTAGCTTGCGAAGGGATCTGGATTTCGTTCCTCCTTCCTTCCTTATATAGGCTAGGGCAGTTGTGTTGTCGGACTGGACTTGTATTGTCTTGTTTCTTAATTTCAGAAGAAAATGGAGTAGGGCGAGAAGAATTGCTCGAAGTTCGAGGGAGTTGATGTGTTCCCTGCAGGTTGAGGGCCAAAGACCCGAGGCCTCTTGAGTGCCAAGATGGGCACCCCACCCGGTTGTCGAGGCGTCCGTGAAGATGAGCAGATCGGGATGTGGCTCGTGAAGAGCTAGTGTCTTCGTGAGATTGATGATGTCCGACCACCAAAGGAGGGAGTCCAGAGGAAAATCGGGAGTGAAAGGTATTTGTTCGTCCGGGCGGTCCTGATTCATTGCAGGGTTGTCTATGCGGTGGTGGTAAAACAGTCTTACCATCCATCGGCCGTAGGGGACGAGGTTCGCCATCGCATCCATCTTTCCGATGAGGGAGTTTAGTTGTCGGGGGTAGAAACTTGTTTTTGACCGAAAGAGGCGGGCGTGGAGAAGAAGGTCTTCTATCCGTTCCAGAGAAGGGGCAATACGTGCTGTGCGAGGTCGAAAGAGGCTCAGAGGAAGGTGAAGACTTGTGATTGTATTAGGCGAGATTTTGAGTAGTTTATTCCGAAGCCCAGTCGGTTTAATAGGGAAATAGTCTTGTACTTGTTGCGTTCCAGTGTGAGACGGTTCGGATTGTTGAGGGCCCAGTCGTCCAGATATGCGTTGGCCGGAATTTCGTTTGGTGTAGGCTTGCTAATATTGGTTTGAGAACCGTTGTGAAAATCCTGGGGGCTGCGTTCAGGCCAAAGGGAAGACAGCGAAATTCGTAAACTTCTTGGTTGTAGATGAACCGAAAAAGGTGCGTGATAGCCGGGTGGAGTGGGACATGGAGGTAAGCATCTTCCAGGTCGATCGGGACTGTCCAGTCATTTTGTTTGAATGAAAGACGAATTGATTCGAGAGTTTCCATTTTGAAGTGGTTGTTTAGTATGTATTTGTTGAGAGGTTTCATGTTGAAGATTAGACGGGAGCCTCCTGACTTCTTTGGTCGGGTGAAGATAGAACTGTAGAAGCCCGGGCCTGGCTTGTTGCATACCCGTATTGCGTCTTTCCGAAGGAGTTCTGAAATTTCGAAGGAAAGTAGTGGGGTTACTGGTGGAGAGAAATCCCATGGCGGTATCGGCAGGAGCGGGGGTTTTGAAATGAATTCCGGATGAAAGCCGTGTTTGATGATGAAAAGGACCTCTGTGTTTGATGTTAATTGTAGCCAGGCTGGGAGGAATCGACGTAGTCTTGCGCCGACTGGAAAGCGGGACGGGTGAAAGACGTCATTGTTGTTTTTTTCCGAAAGACGCTTCTGCCCCCTGGTGACGAGTGGCGGCTTTGTCGGTCTGGAGTAGCGGCTCGCTTCTGGTTGCGCTGGCCGGGGCGAGAGCGAGGCTGGTCCGCCCGAAAGGGCTGCGGGTTTCTCGGGTGAAAGTCGTTGGAGCGAGGCGATGGAGCGGGAGTCGTAGACCTGTTTCAATTATCTGCGGGGAGGCGAGGAATAGGTTGTTTATTCTTCAAAGCCGGGCGAAAGTTGGAAGAGATTTGTTTTAGTGGTTTCGGTTTCCTAGAAATGTCTAAGTGAGGGGCGAGAGTTGGGATTAAACCACGGAAGAGTGTGTCCGACTCGTGGATGGGCTGATTCCGGAGACGGTGCATCGTGGAGACGTTCAAGTTGGCGGCGGATGAAAGCGATATCCCGGAGGAGTACGGTGTTGTTAAAGAGAACTCTAGTGGCCCAGTTGATGGAATGATACGTGGCGAAGTTTGCCTTCTGAAAGAGCTGCGTGATTAGGGATGAAAGATTGCGTAGTTCTTCGGGACTTGCATCCGGGGATAGTTTCTCGCACAAGGCGTTCAATGCACTGTTGAGAACGTCGGCTTGCGACGCGGAGACTTAGCCGTAAGCACTTATCGTTTTCGTACAGGACGAAAGTTGGAATGTCAGCTTACTTGGGGATCGATAAAGCGGTGCCGAAGTCCTTCTTTACTTCGCTGCCTAAGAACTCGCACTCGGGTAGGTTGTGAAGTTATTCGGGTTAGTGGCGTCATCGCCTAGCAGGCGGAAAAATCTGCTTTCACGGCTTGGTCGAGGTGGTGATGGTTCCTTGTCGAGAACGAGGGGTCGCCTTTGCCGAGCAGGGAACCTTCATTGCGGAAGAGGCATGTTAGCAGCGTGGTGGATTGTCCAAGAAGGTTGCAGGGTTTTGAGTCTTTGTCCCTAAGGGCAAAGCCGAAGCCAGTTTTAAGACCACAGTTAATCACGGGAGCGTCGGTTGACTGCGACGGTTTGAAAAGAAAACAGTCGGGAATGGTTTCTTCGACCGTCTTTAAAAGAGAAGCCTGGGAAAAAGTCAGGTCGTCAGCGGCGGCGTCCGGGAAGTGGATCCTCTTGCCGGACGGGAAAGCAGCGGCCGGTGGAGGCGCATCAGCGTTGGCCGTGGCGGCTGCAGCAGGAGAGACTTGCGGGCGAGAGGGAGAGGACAGTCTACGTTTCTTGGGGGCGCCCGCGGGAAACGGCGAGTCCTGTTTGCGGGAGTCGCGACTGGAAGCAGAGGTTATCCAGGCTTGCGTGCGAGCGTGACGAAGGGAGGATGTGCAAGAGGGAGGCGGCATGGGATTGTCTAGCATTATGCGGACCGTCTCCTTAATAATATTCCGGACTTCGCTACGGGAGACACTTTTGCCGATTCGGGACGAGTTAGATGATAAATCCAAGGGAGAATTACGAGCCGGTGAGCGGGAAGCGGCTGCCGCAAGTTGAAGGGATTTCTTAGCTTCGCGATAGATGACTTTTGCCCGTTGAAAGTCCTCTTGTAGAGCCGTAAGGTCCAACGGCTCGGCAGGCAAGGTGCGCTGGCCGGGCTGCAAGGGAGAGTCCGTGAACACATTGGCGCTTGAAAGTGGTGCTTCCGTAGGGATCGGGCCAACGGCGGCGAGGTCAAGGGCAGAGATCCAGCGGTCGCCGAGAGTGAAAGCTGTAGCTTGCGGACGAGAGAGAGCATGAGAGGGAGCGGCGCGCGAAGCGGGAACTTCGGAAGCGGCGGCCATTATCGGGTAGAATCCAAATTTCTGTATGAAAGACAGGGGAACTGCGGCACGAGGTGGCGTGAGACACCTCCGGAGGAAAAATGAATGCCGTAAGCGTCCGCGCTCACGCTTTTATAAGGGAGTACTGCCACGCACATGCGCAGTAGGGATATGCAAGCAGGCGCCTGCGCACCACAAGAAACCTCCAGGGGAACATCACATTCGAGGAAAGTAATGCTAAATTATCAGGTTAAGATGTTTTGGCAACAAAGAAACTAATTTTAAGCTTGTTAAAATTTTCGTTTCTTACTATCTGCAAAATACTAACCTTCAGTATGTGCTGACTTTGTCCTATTGGTAGGAGGGACAGCACGAACCCGCTAAACTTGAAGATTTCCACCTCATTCAATGTAGCACACAGACACTTATCAACACAGTTAACGAGAGAGTAGACAAAATTCCCACCCCTTTAAACCTGCAGGCGTTTACTGCTCTCGAAATTTACCACATTCTGTGAACAGGTTGCTTCGCGTCATTGTTGCAGAAGCTCTGCTCACCGACATGCATACGCACTATGCGATAGGGTATTCTGTTGTACCCAGTTTACGCGCTGTGCCAATTTGATAGTAAGTGTCAACTTCCAACAAAACTTGAAATCATACACAACCACAACATCCTTGCACTGTCTATGACTGACCACTCTCCATTGAGCAGAAGTCATTACGCTGACATTCCCCATTTTCCACCGTGTACAAGGCTTGTCACTGGAAATGAGAGTTCTCCCGTGCGGCAGCACCAATCACAGTTCAAAATTCGTGTTGAAGGATGTCCATTGAAAGCGAGATTACCCGCGTGGTAGGTGGATAACACCACAGTCCTAGGTCTTCAAGACTTGGTAGACCCACTTCCCCAGGTTGACAGAGGCATGGTGACTAGAAGTGTGACTAGGCGTGGGGACTAGTGTTTAGCCCGTCCCTCCAGAAAAATAACTGGACCTGAACTGTTCATTGCCCTGTGTCTAGGCACAACTTTGGGTCACTGATTCATCAATTTGGATTCCATCGGGAATGTGAAATCACACCCGGACAACCCTTTGAGACAGTGACAGGGCTTTGAGACTCATTATCTTTCCGGGACAATTTAGCTAGCGTACTGTATTTTTTTACTAAAGCAAGACCCACCAGGAAGACTGACTATAGAAAAAACGCAGGCTTGAAGCCCTGTAAATGAGCTCATTGGGAGTGCTGACAGGTCCGTTAAGACAGAAGAGGAAAAAAGGTCAATCCCTTGACCCAGTATTTTCCAAGTCCAGCATCAGAACAGATATGATTTTGGTGATGAAAAGACTGATTAACAGACAAATTATAGGCTTTAATTGAGGTGTAGAAAACCCCCTAAATCAATTTGAAGAAGATTACTAACACATTGGACAAAGACAAGAACGAAATGCTATTCCCTTACCGTAGAAACCAAGATTTCCTTCATATTTTTCAAAGTTTAGTCCCATTGGCAGAGAAAATGTCTGCCCGTCTCCCTGTCAAAGACCATCATCTTGGAGGCCAGTTGCCAAAACTTCCACCGTAAGGATGAAGCATTTCAGGTCAAGGCTGGGTCATCGTACCATACTGACATGCAAGATCTACCCAGACAGTGGAAGGGAACTAAACAGAAAAGATTCTGCGAAACTCGAAGAGGTTCCTACCTTCCAACATACACACACTTTTACAGATCATAAAACTTAACCCTTTACTTCGCATATGTTTACAAGAACTTTTATTCCTATTTTCTCGTGAAAATTACCAGTTTCAAATTATGTTGTCTGTCCTTAATGAACCATAGCACATGTTTTTTGATTGTTTTAATTCTAAAATATCAAGGCTGCTTCAATACCATGCCTTCAAAAATGTAACCTAACTGCTTAATGATTATGTTTCAGTAATTTGACGTGCGAGATACCAAACTCGTAAAAATGCGTACGGGTGAGATTAATAGAGAAGCGTATAAAAGCGTATCTGTGAAGGAAAGGGTTAATTTAAGAAAATTTCCCACCTTAACTTGCTTTACAGTAAGAGTGTTACAACTTCACTGTGCCAGATTATCTGTTCACTGTGAAGTACCACACAATTGTGCAAATGTGGAGCCATCCCATTTGTACCACTTGCACTTGGCGGAGCTCCTTACAGTGTCGCTTTCTCCTGTGTGTGGGTACTCTTTAACAACTTTGCTCTTCATACTTATTTAACTCATCACTGTGCAGCTCTCTTTCAGTGAGTCATTAGTAAAAGGCAGAATCAAATAAATGTCCGATTCAACTGCCTGCAATAAAATGTTCTCGTGACGTCCTTTCACCTCTCGACGCACTGACATCGCGCAGGTAGTGGGGGATGAATGTGTTGTGTGGTTCCATGAACACGCAGCCACATCATCATCTAGTGGCGTTTCCAGACGTGACGTGCAGAGAAGCACAATTCCAGTCTCACACCCCTTATATTAGGGGAGTGGGAGCGCATGTCGTGGGACCCGAATAGATTCACTGCTCATTCATTAACACGAAACATGGAAAGAGGAGGCCCAAGGCGCCCTCTCTGTTTCAATACGACCTTTATCCCGTTATATCATCCTGACAGACTAAGTCCCCGGCTAGACCTGCCTTTCCATGTCGTTGAAAAGGTCAGTGTTTGCGTCGACAGAAAGCCTTTCCGTAGTGTACTTCTAGAACACTTGACTCTCCTTGAAAGGGCCAGATGTTCCACATTGAGCCTTATATGGCGTCACCGACTGATGCGGCGAGCAAACCACTCAAGGTTCACTGTGAGCGGGGAGGCAGACATGAGGCAGCAACGGGATTCAAGGCGTTACGAAACGTGGTAGGAAGAAGGTCAACAGAACGTTCAGCACCTCGTTGCGACGAAACAAGTTGTAGACGAACAAGTATGTTCAGACAAATTACAGCGCTACAAAACATTTCACAACAAGGGACACAAAAAACCGTTCCCCTTCCACAATTCCGTATCAAGGGTGTTCTGTTTTACGGAAGGAAGTCACACAGTGAAGGCGTTCCCGTCGGCCGGAAGAGTTCGATCCACTGAAAGAAGTGAACAGAATGTCACCAAACTATAAAACAACAGTTCCCTTTGGGGGGGGGGGGGGGTACTGAACGAGAAGGTCGATGAGTCCCCTTATTGAAACTAAAGATGAAAGGGAAAAGGGCTTGTGGCAAATCGCCCATCCGTCGAAAAATCGTAAGTACGCTTCCCATTGAAAGAGAACGGTAGGGCTTAAACGGAGGACCCACGTAGGGAAGTAACAGCCCGATAACGTCCTTTAAAGTGAAGCACCTTAACCCTCGTTATGCTAGGGCGTCCTACCTACACCACATAAGTACGCAAAAGGTGGGAGACAGACAAATTTTTGCCTGGAAATTCTACAAAATGGTGAAGGTGAGATTAAGCCTCAGAAACATTCAGAACATTCCGTTGTACTATCTTTCTCCAACCGAAGGTGGGAAGGAGATTGGGTGACGTAAATATTCTATCCACCTAAAGTGCGCCTGATGACAATGGCGTCTACGTTTAAGCGAACCCAGTTCCAATTTTCATTCCGAAGAATGAGGTCAGGAATAATCGTGATAATATTTATTGCTGTCAAGGAACCATGATGCGTTTAGAAAACCTCTGGGAAGAACCAGATTCATGTACACACTTGTAGACGAGTGAGTTACTCTAATTAACATTGTTGCCCTACACACCCTGAAAGGACATCCCTTTACATAAGTCAATGTCACACGGGGTATGGCGTGTACAGCATTGCAAAGCAAGGATGAATGTCCGATTGAAGCCATGATGGGAAGCTAGCGGAGACCAAGTTCCAAGTTGGACTTGAAGGACGAGTGCCGCGAAAAACGCATGTCGTAAAGTAGAGAGAGACAGTGGTTAGGGATGGTGCCCGAGTGGTGAGGGATGGTGCCATTGTGATGTTTCTTATGTGCATTCGGGTCAATGACCACTTTACTATCCCATAACTAGGAACATCTACTCCTTCATGAGTGGGCATTCTAAGCTTCCATTCATGTTGTGCTTTTTCAGAAAAGGTAACTGCTGAGCCTGAGGTCAACTTTACGTGTCTTTATAACACATTTCGGCCGCATGCTTGAAATGCAACTGCCGCTGATATCCCAATAAAAGCAACACAAACGGCTTTATCTGAATCAATTGATTGCAACTCTGAATGATAATTGGTTGAATCTAAACCATCTTCAAACAATGTGGTTATGACTGAATCATATGGCAACTTGTAATCTTCACTGGCTGAAACAAATTGTTCAGCTGTAGGTTACACTGCGGTGTTGATGCTACATATTGACGGAACTTTACCATAATATGATGCTAAACGAGGTAACATCATTGTTTTATCTTCGAACAAAAGTCACCAGAAAAACGCACACTTTCACAACAGAAGACACTCACTTCTGTTGTGAAAGTGTGCGTTTTTCTGGTGACTTTTGTTCGTTTATAATGGTGTTTTATCTTGCAACGGAAATTTCTATTAATTCCAATCAACCTCTGAACTGAAGACATTGCCTGAAACAATTCATCTGCTCGACTATTTTCAAATAAAACGCTTACTTGCGTATATAAGGAGAGGTCTGTCTCGTTTCGGCTGGTTTCGCTATGTCAACACAACAAATTTCCGGTAAACCGCTGGAATGTTGTCCCACTTGACCTATACAGACTAGTTTAGAATCCCTGTCAAGTTCTAAACTCCCGATTAGTTTTATTAATCGTATTGCTCTTTATTATGTCACCTATTTCACCTTCAGCTTTTACGGCTTACTGTGGCACTGTGTTCTGCCTACTCTGCTGTTGATTATACTATACAGGCTGCTGAAGCCTGTATTGCTGTTGTAATCCATTGCTATTTCTATTGTTATAATTCTTAGTACCACCACCATAATTCTCGTTTCGGTTCTGCTTGCTTTGCTTGTTTGTCTATTACCTGAATTGAACTGAGCAGAATCCCCGTTTTGAAATCCAACAAAATAAACCTCTATGGCCTCTGCTGTTGCCACGTTGAAAATTACTTCTATTGCTTTTACCCATTTGTACGTACGTTGCTACTGTACCTGGGTCCATAAGAGCCCGATTTCTCGTTCTAAGAAACAATACTGCTTTATCTGATGCTCTACACTCGCTACGCAGATTATTTCTGCCAAATCAACGGAAGCAACGCTTCTAGTTGTCCGCACTTGTGGTAACTGCACTTACTCTTGCGTCATCTAAAGCATCTTCTTTTAAGCTGCCACTGTGTTTTCTCCATTCATTTAACTTTTTCCAGGAGTGAGCCTTAAGAGAATGGGTTAATGTTTTTCCCAGCTTTGCTACTACCTGTACCATGCTTACCTGTTTCCTTAGTATACTTTTATATGATTTAGTAGTTCAGATCTACCTTCTAAAATTGCTCTTTTCGTAATTGCTTCGTAAAAACGTATTCTGGTAAAACTTTAGGCTTTACTGCTGACAAATGTCTTTCTTCATTCTGGCATGGCTTGCAAGAAAGCCGCCTTTAAGCCTTCACCTTTACCTGCTAACTTAAGTGATTTATTCTTATCTGAATCGTCTGGCCTGGTAGTCCAAATACCACCAGCCATTGTTTCTAATCTCTCTGAAAATTCTTCGAACGTTTCTTTCGGTTTTAACTGTATTCTAAAAAATGTTGACATAGTCACAGAATGACCTCCTCCAAAAAGTTCCACTAACACTTCCTTGAATCTCCACCAATTACAAGAATTAGCTATGTGAGGGTTGGTAGCTAAAAACTTTGCTGCACTACCCACAAATTGATTGCTTGCTGCTGTAATAAGCTCAGTTAACTGGCAAGGATGGGTCTTGCTTTCTCATATTATCACATATGAGCAAAAATGGGAAAATATCTAAGTCATCTGTCCTAGAAAAGGGGAGAATAGCTTTCTTTGCTGATCTTATGTATTTTCATAATCTATTCGGAACACTACCAACACAAGACTGAGCTGTGCAAAAACTATCTGTGAACCTTTAAAAATCTCCATGTGTGTTTCATTTATCTTTTCTAATAATTTCCTATTTGACTCATTGTTATCTCTTAAACAACGTGTAATATGCTGTGACAACAATGTCTCTTTGCCTGCTATGGCATCATTATTATTTCTATTATTTGCATCGCTATGTTATGATAGCACTACTGAGCGATGTGAGGGCACATGTGACGGTGTACTCCGACGTGACCGCACCAGAGAATTAACATTGATACACCTGTATCGCTTTGGGGCTAGGAAAGCAATTCAGATGCCTTGCATGTTTAGCCGTACTATGCAGTGGGCCATCAGAAACCTCGGCCTCTCCTAATCTTTTGCGCTACGCGAGTACCCACATCTTGAAGAGTGGTGTGAACCACGTCTCAAAATACTTGCTCTACCTCTAGGCATTTTTTTTAAACTTTAATAATTAATCTAATGAATTAAAGGATTCGTGAGTAACTGCTCACACCATTGTAAACAGGTTTGTTCGGCCTGAAAGCATCCATTTATAGTCAAGATGGGCTAATTACTCTAATTAATGTTCATGTGGATCTGTGGCATAATCTGGAACAATGTCAGGAAATAACGCAAATGTCAAGACGGGGAATTGTCTATCTTCCACTGAGCTCAATTGGCTTCCTTGTAAATAGAATGAATGTGGATAAGTATAATTTATTTGTTGTGTGGTTCTGTGTGGTTTTGTGTGCTCTATCTTCTATTAAGTATAATTTAACTGATAATAATAACTGCAACTGCGCGCTGGGATAAGCTCTGGGTCTTCACAGAAGAATATAGTTAATACTGTAACAAGATCTACTGTGCAATACTGCAAGTGCCTAAACTAAGGCATTTCCTCTACTAGAATAATTACTGTTCGTTTCTTATCGGATCCAACACATTACACATCTGTGTTGTCTTCTATCTGACCTAGCACATAATTCGTACAATGCAATCAATACACTTGAAAGTCAATAAACACTCAAGGGGTTGAGTTTAAACCAACATCTTTCTTAATGGTAAATTATTATTTATTATATTCGGTTCCAAATGTATTCTTATGGCATGGTAATCTTTCCCTTTCTTATCCCGACAACAAGGCATATATCACACTCGCATAGCAACCAATATCAATAATGAATATTCAATACACTTGTGCACCGATTTGGGTTACCCTTATTCTATTCTGCTTAACTCTATATTTATACGCCAATGTAAACAAATGTCTATCGAGAATCGCTAGGCTGCATAACTATAACGCACTGCTATAACGTTCTACTTTATCAATATCAAAAAAATCTAAAGTAATGTACTTAGCTCCGTATTGCGGTAACTCGTGAGCATCTTCCACGTGCCAGTTGACACATATAGGCTGTCGCTCGTGCTTGTGCCTTGGCTCTCTTCTGCTTAGAAAACTGGAGCAACTCAGCTGCATGTTAACTGAATTAAACTTGGCTGAAGACTGACTAACGGGGCTTTGTCTTTTCTGCCTTAACCTTTAAGGACGGGTGCACCCAAATGCACCCTTGCTCTGTATGCCAGGTGCCCCCTAATGCACCCGCATCACGTCAGGGTCTTTTGGCGCCAATTACGGCTCTCCCATTGGTCGGATTTGGGTGACGTCTTGTTCATTCGAAGCTGCGAATTTCAAGCTTTTTGAGGATGTGCTGGTTTTTATTCTAACTTGTATATAAGAGTATTTATTGAATTTTAAAGTTTATATTTATTTATAGTTATCTTACGGTGACCTATGTGTGTTATTGTGACAGCGAGAGAGATTTGTTTACAGGGTGTCGTTGGATGAATCCAATTTTTTAGGATTCGATGAAGAGGAACTTCAACAGTCAAGAGCATGTGCTAACGCCATTATTAAAGTTACCGATGGTGATGTGAAAATTGATTATTGTAGTGATTGTTCTAGTGTTTCATCCAACAATGATGACGGTGACGATAGCGATGCCACGAAACTCAAATGGTTTGCACAAGTTCAAAACGTAAGTGAAAAACTTTGTAAAAGACGCTGGGCCAAAGCATTTGTTAGATCTGTCAGCGCAACGGTTTTTAATTAGGCTATTTCAATTTGATAGGCTAGGACGACCTTTTCCAATTATTAGTGGACCAAACTAATTTGTATCACATGCAATTTAGCGGCGCCGACACTGCCGTTCCTTCTTCGCCTTTGCCGGGAACAAACGAGGATAGAGGAGGGCGCAGCAATACAGCCAGCCGTAGCACGACGCCCACTGCCAGCACTAAAACACTACCATGGAGCGATGTTACGATATGGAGTCAGAGCATGGACTACGTTATAGCGTAATAATGAAACTGTCGGCCCCCATTTCAAGAATGCTATCGATCCATTACTGTAATAACTTTTTTGGATCTGTCCAGCTTGCAACCGATTTATTGGGGGAAAAAAACTTACATCTGCGGCACGATTAGGCCAAATTGTAAAGGTTATCCCTTGACTAGTGTAATACTACAGAAGGGTGAAGCCGAAATAAAGCAATCGGGCAATTTGGTTGCAACTGCATGGAGTGATAAAAAAGTTGTTCACTTGCTGTCTACAAATGCGAATCCTGGAATGCAGCTTGTAAATAGGGAAACACGCACAGATGAACAAAATGTAAATAAACCAAAATCGGTAGCACTGTAGAACAAGTACATGGGAGGGGTAGATTTGGCAGACCAATACAGAAAGTATTACCAACTAGAGTTGAAAACTGTGAAATGGTGGTGCTACATATTTCTATATATTTTAGACACTATGATTGTCAATGCGTACTTGTTGTACAAGGAGGACTGTCAGAAAAGGAATGTTCGACCGAAGCCTCACCTCGACTTTCGGTTAGGCCTACAACAACTAATCGGTGAAGACTGCCGTAAGAATTCGATTACGCCACGACATAAGCGATCATCATCAGTACTTGTTAGTCCTGATCGTGCCCCTTGCCATAAACCTACAAAACTTGAAGGAAATAGGAAGGTTTGCGTTCAGTGCAGCAAAAACAGGAAAAAAAAAAAGGGCAGTGGCAAACGCACGACTGAATCAAATTACGGCTGCGTCATGCGCAACGTGCACCTGTGACACGAAGGCTGTTTTCATGACTTTCATGGCCAAACCACCAACTAAAGACGAAATGGAGGTAGATGTAGACGGCACATTGGAAGTAGGGAATTTTTTTTTTTTTAAATTAACTGTTTTTATTTTTCCAGAGGTAAATCTGGCTGTGTAGCGTTGAGGCTTATCTGCCCGTGTAGCATTTAGGTCTATCTGACCGAGTAGCGTGTAGGCACAGCAGTGAAGCACGCATGGCCTACACGAACCTCAGCCAGTCGCTTTTACAGCGTTACGTACATAATTTTTTTTGCATCCCAACAAATTTTTTAATAATACATCGTTGCTAAAATGTAATAGACAAATACGTGATACAGTTTTTTTAATTTATCATGGTCAAAACAAACGAAACGATTTTTTGTAGCATGTTTTCTAAATGCTGTGTGTATTTTACTTCAACTTTTTAAGTTTACAATTTTTTTGGTTTTCTGTACAGCCGTACCGGCTGAGAAGACTATTGCAACGACTTTGTCCGTCCGTCCGTCCGTCGCTTTTTTTCAACTTCGCAACGGTACCAGATAGAGACGACCACGGTTTACAACGTTAGATTCAGTATGAGAAGTTAATTAACTAACATGGCAAATTAAAGCATCGTTATTCCTTATAGCTAATAGAATTCTTCGACTTCTTCTAAATTAAATAATAACATTTGATCGTCGAATTGAAATTCTAAGATAACACGCAATAAAAACCATTAAAATTTAGCTTCGTTTATAATAGTCTTGTTGCATTGTTGCAAGAATGAATAGGCCGACGGTCGAACCAAATTCTCCATTAGGCCAATCTGCTACTTACGAAATTAAAACTACATTAAAAAAAATTAGGCCTAAAATCACATTACCACGGCAACGTCAAGTTGATACGAGTCGCTGTTGGCTTCATCAACAGTGTCTCTCTTCACTTCCCTCCTACCACTGATCTATATAGGCTACGTTGCTCATCATGTTGTAACACTGTATCTTTGTGTACGAAGGCGCACCGTGTTGCAAAAATGAATATGCTTACTATACAATTCAAATCTCCATTAGCTGCTACTTACAAAATTAAAACTGCTGGATAAAATTCGGCCTCAAAGCTGACAATTACGCCTAAAATGTAAAATAGGCCTAAAAGCTAACATTTTTAACCGGCAAGTGTGATGGTTACCGCTTTTAGATTAGTATAATCGAGATAGTTGTTGTAGTGTGTGATAAATTAGGTGTGCGCGTCAACAGTGGAAGTGGAGGAACTGTACAGAAGACCGGTGCGACTAGGCAGTCGCTGTAGCCGCTTGTTTAACATTGAATACTAACACCTTTATTGACAAGGAAAATATTGTGGTAAAGGTGCTTCATTTCTGCACATTTTGAGTGCTTATTTGTGGTGATAGCTTTCTTAGAAGGGAAGATATGATTTTTTATGTGAATCCCCGTCAGTTGGGTAATTTTCCTACCTTTTTTCCTGTCCTGGAGGTAGCTAGAGCAAACACGCTTAGCAGTCCTTAAAGGGTTAAATAGTAAATTCTTGCGCCATCCAACAATGTCAACTTAACAAAAGAACACTTAAGAATTCTGTGTGTAGTGACAGGTTTGCTATTGTATGAACTAAGATTTATTACACTGCTTGACAAAAGATTCTCATGTAACTGCACTGAAAACAATAGGCTGCTAAGAGGCTTGAACGTTCTCTTTTGTTTTGTTCACGGGAAAGGTATTGTCTTAGGAATCAGCTTCACGTGAAAACAAAATCCTATATCAGCTACCCAACAGGATTTTTGGTGGTTTTCTTTTGTTCTGCTTTACTTCGACTAAAAGCTTTTCACAATTAACAGGTACCTGGTTCTTGTCTCATTGGCGCTACCAAATTCTATATGCACGTGCCTCAAAGGGCAGTGATGTCATGGTATTGCATAAGCCTGCCTTCCTGAGCACTGACCTGCTGCGCTTTGTCTTAGCCTTGAGCGATCCACTCTTTCCACATTTACTTTTAGCGAGTATTGCCTTCTCAACTCGAACCTGGGATTTTCGAGGTTCGTACAGCCTAGCAAATACTATAACTTGGCAGGAAAAACACTTACACATGACTACATAAAATATTAAATACATATTCATGAAAATTATTAATTAGCTACTTAAAGGCCTATTAAAAGCATATAATACATCAGATGCCGTTGGACACAACCATAAGCCTACAGCCCTACATAATAAAAAAAACTGTTGATTCAGGGATAAATTGCGCAGTGTTCGTACGTATATTAATACTGAAACTAATACACACAGAAGTGTGGCCTAATAAATAAAAAATCCAATAAATTAGACATCAAAAATATAAAAAAGGAAAAAAGACCATCTATGACAATTATAGCCTGCAGTAAATAACATTATTGAAAAGTTTTTTTGCTTACAAAATTATAAAATTCATTTCTAAAGTAAAAGGCATGTCAAAACAGCAGGATGGATTTCAAAAGGATAAGGGCACTATGGATATGGATGCATTAAAAACTAAGAATGAAGCTATTGCCAAAGCATTAAATGAAAAAAAAAACAAGTGCATTTTTCATTGATCTGCGGAAAGCATTTGAGTCACTGGATAGAGAAATATTATAAGAAAAAATTAAAATGTATGTATTAAGAGGAAATATTAATAACATAATCAACAATTACTTAAAAAACAGGAGTGCATTACAAAAATTGGTAAATGCATAAGTAAAGAAACAGAATCAAAGTATGGATTTCCACAAGGATCAGTCCTAGGACCTCTCCTTTTTTTGTGCTATATATGAATAATATTGATTGTGATATATACAAAATTGGGGTACAAAGTTGTTATGAAACAACTACAAATTAATTACAAAATGCTTTTAATAGTACCCACGAATGGTGTTGGAATAATCAAGTTTACATAAACGAAAACAAAACTGTGCACATGGACATCAATACCGACAATTTCACTATTTTACAAATTTCACAATTTCATACACTTTCAAAATGGTGCAATCAACAAACGTTTTTGTGCTTCGTTTTTACTTCTGAAGAAGGTGATAGGACCGCCACACAAAATAAGAACACAAATAAACACTGATTTAAAAAAAGTAAAATCAACTGAATATCTGGTACTGATAACTGATTATAGTAATGGAAATTTCAGTTATACATAAACTCGGTTATAAATAAATTAAACAAATTCTACCAAAACTATATGTTGTTAGCAAAATACTAAATAATAATAATAATAACAAGAAATTAGTTTATCAAGCTTGTATTGAATCAATAACAGTACGGATTAGAGATACAGGGAAAAGCAAGTAAATCACAAATGATTAGAATAGAAACATTATACAATAAAGTTTTAAGAACTTTATTTGTTAATAACAATCAGAAAATACAGGAACTATTAGAAACTCACTAATAATTCTGACTGCTGAAAACCTCAAAAACTACATACACTGAGGATTAAAAACTATTTCAATGTTAACCCATAACAGCCTAGATAAGACTATCCGTAGGCCTGTATCGTTCCCTGTCTGCCTACCTACGGTTAAATCCGTAGCCACGTTGTCAGGTATTGCGGGCATGCGCACTGGAGTTACGGCAGTACATTTTCAATTTTTTATTTAATTGCCAAACGAGTTACATCACAACTTCCTTGTTTCTTTAGCTTTCCATGTATACCAATTATAGGAGGATAGATAGCTCTAACCTAAGCCGAGGAAAAAATTGGCATAGCCGAAGGACAAAAATTCATAATTTCTTATAAAAAAAATAAAGTTCAGTCCAGTAGTATTCAGCAGCAAAGCACTCTTAGGCTATTATAAGTTAAAATGAAATTGGACGAGGGTTAAAATTATTCAAAATTGAAAAACGATTTTTTGAATTTACCATTATGGACAAATAAATATGGCAAAATGACAGCAAATTATGCCATTATAAAAATTTTTAATGTACTAACACATTATCATAAAAAAATCAATAGTTATAAGGAATTAAAACTAACATCAAGGAATTACTGGATTAAAAAACAATATCCGGAGCATAAAATATATAAAGGATGATTAATCACTATAGGTAAATTACCGTTTTTGGTTGAGCAACCACAAAACTAATTGTGTGTGGGTGTAATGCAATCTGTTGTGTACTTTCTTACATGTAGTTTGTTTTGAATATTGATGTGTACATGTTTTTACATACATACAGTATAAACTTCCGCTGGCTTCATGCCACCTGTATGGAATATTAATTAAAAAAAAACAATAACGAGATCAGTTCCACTGACTTGAGTGGCCAGTGGGCATGCCACTCAACTATTACGGAAACATTCTACACCATTCAAAACAGGAAAGGAGACAGGGAGGGGGGGATAGAGATTCGGATTCACCACAAAGAGACAGGGAGGGGAGATTTGGTTTCACCCACACATATATACACATAAATATCACAAAACATTTGGACTAACGAGTAACTTTTTAGCACATTCGGTCACCTTATTCTTTTTAGTCACTACTCTTGTTGTGAAGTAAACAGAAGGTTTAGTAGGTATAGTATAACTAAACTGGATTGATATCTGACTTTTTTAATCACATGGTGAACTAAATTATAGTACTTACTGATCTCAGAAGTGCCAGCAGAACAGCATAATACAACTTCACAATTAAGGAATATTGTATTTTTCCTTGTGCTTCCTGATTGCAAGCAACCTTTGCATAACATCGAACAAATTGCGTTTCCAACTGTCGTAACCTGCATTTAACACCGGAAGTTGGGTCGATAGAGCATTTCTGAAAATAAAACAACCGTAACCATTAATATTAGAATCGGGCCACTCAGAGAATGGCTTGATGTTATCATGAGTATTTCAGTCATGACCTCGCTCGCCTAAGTTGCATACAAGGTGCACTCATGCATGCAAAAAAGTTCGGTAACCACGTTACCCAACAAAACCGTAGCCCAGCCGACAAAATCACCGAGAAAGGGGGAAGAAATTGTCACAGCCCATCAACTCCTGTAGTCCTTTTTAATAGGCACAAACTAAATATTTATTTTTACGAAAAGTAATGGACATATTGATTTGAAACTACTTGCATGCAATAGACATTCATTAAGGTATTCAGAAAAAAAATGAAATAAATGGTTGTAATAGTTTTGGAGAATAATTTTTTTCTAATACGGGCGGTAACGAGCTGAAAATAAAAGTGAAAATTTCCGTTTTGAGAAAACGCGTCCGAAAGTCAGCGTTAGTTAAGCTACTTAACTTTGTTCTCACCTGATAAGTGATAATATGAAGGCTTCTTTTCAGTTTTAGTACTACGTTGTAGTAGCTCTTTTAATTTTTTATTATTCTGAAACTTAATTTTTCTCGTGATTTTCAATGACGAACAAAGCATAAACACCTTCGTGAAGTCTGAAGTGAACCACGGCGGCTATATTGAAACGTGCATCAGCCAAAGGGAGCGTGTCAAATTGGTCACGTGGTATTTACTGGCCAATGAGGGAACACAATCTACAAATGCTTTGGAAAGCTAGCTTGAAACAGTGAAAAGCAGCCTACTACATTTCGCCTGATTGACGCATGCCGGATGGCCATCGAGAAAATATTTTTTGAGACCCGGATAGTGGGGAATTCCCCCTTTTCAACGAATCCAAGATGGTGGCGCCCAGCCAAATGGTGCTACCGCTAATGGAAAATGACAGATTTTCTGCTTTCTAACTTCGGGAAAAAAAGAATGATATGCAACTTTTGCAGATTTTAATGAGACTACACTCAATTAAAGCGTATTTCTACAATTATAGACATCGGTAACAACATTTTGCTTACAGAAATTGATGTTCAACATATCGGATAGCGAATTTCGGCATCTCTCTTCCTGCAATTTGCTGCATTTGTAAGCTTAAAATTCTAACAACAAATCCAAAATGAAATTTGTAAAATGCTTGATAATACATCAGCATAAGTCTCACAAGCCTAGGTAATAAACAGCTCAAGAAGCAACTTTTTGATACGGTGCCCCAGGTCGGATTATGGGAGGAAGGGGGGCGCGAGATGGGATGCACACTTGTGACTTCTTAATCTGGGGGAAACGAGTATCGAGGAGGGGGGGGGAAGAGAAGGCGGGATGTGGTGCTTTTTAAACTGGGGAAAACGAGTATAAGCAAGCAGCAAAGAGGGATTCAAACTGACATTAGTGGCGCACGGGGGGCATTTGCCCCCCCCCCCCCCAACCCCCGACACCAAATAAAAAAAAAATTCGAAGCAGATCATAACAGGTCTGTGTTTGTTGGAGTTGGATTTTGTTTTGGGATTGTGCTTTGATTTCTGCATGGAAAATGAAATCAAAACAAGTTTGATAACCGTATAATGAAGCCGCCCCTCATGAAACTTTTTTTTTGTAACGCTACCCAACACTCAACACCGCTGGACATAGTACCTTCAGTAATTCATGCTAAAATCGCTCGCTTTTGACTTTTCCCTATTGTAAAGTTAGGCAAGCACAGAATCTATTTGTAAGTCCACTTTCTCCTTATAGTTTTAAGCCTCAGGAAAAGTCCGGTAGCGCTTTTTAGATGGCGCTCCTTTACCTGTTGACCTGAAGAACATGCAAGTTTTCTTCGCAACGTGGATAGGGAGAGGCTTAGACATAGAGGTGGGAGCCTCGTCCTTGCGAGTCAACGACTCACTGTTCAAAATTTGTCGGAATCCTACCGCAGACTGATGGAGGTGCAAGAAGTGGGAGGGCCTCGGACGCCCCCCCCCCCCCCCGAGTTAGCCAACGTATCCATAGGGAGGTTCTCTACGTCTCCAGGAAGTGGAACTGACCTCTTGCAAAACCACGTTTCCTGGAGGTGATGCAAAGTATATTCCGCGAACAGTTTCCAGTGAATGAAACCCGGTCCTTTTCCGAATGGATCGTCTTTATCCGTTGACTCGTGATCACCTCGGGGTAGAATTTATCATCTTCAAATTCTTCTTCGAAACCGTTGTCATCAGAAAAGATTACGTTCTCTCGAAACTCAACTTTGCTTTTCTTGTGCAGGGGCTCCTTCTGTGCGTTTTCTCGTCGCTTAGAATGGCGACCCTGTGATCCCGGCCCACCATGATGGTCTTTGCTGGAATGCAGGGGCTGCATCTTTGGTCCCGGCAAAACGCTGCGAGCCGATGCTGTGTATTGTACTGACAACGAGATGCCAACATTAGACAAACGTTACACTAACGACGAGCTGCGACCTTATGACGAGCTGCGACCAGGAGACGCAGTGGGACTATGACGCGGCGACGTGGGCGACTGACTGTGCACTTTTGGTTGGCGATCGACTGGTGACACTCTACATACAGGCGACCCGACACGCGTCCGGAAGACGGAGGCGGCGTACAAGCTAGTGACAATATTGGCGACGGAGCTGCGTACGATCTGGAGGCACTGCGTCCTCGTAACAGGGCCCGCATTAGTTCCAATAACTTCAATTGTCGACCTTTCTTTCTGTCTTAGAAGACGACGAGCTGGACAACAACAGTGGGATGCCCAGCAAGTCACTGTCCCTTTTCTTGGGTACAGATGGGGGTTCCTCCACATTGTGCTTGCGGACAGTGCCTGAACCGCTCTCCCTTTTCTCGGGTGCAGACGGGGGAGTCCTTCTTTGATTTCTCCACCGATTTCTGTGTTCGACTATCCTTTACATCACTCCTATGACCTGACGACGAAACTCCACCTTGCCCGCCGTGTCGTCCTTGTGAGAAGGCGACCAGCGACTCGAACGTCTAGCGCTAAAGCGATCCTTATGCCTACTGCTCAAACTCGACTTAGTACTATGTTTACTGAAATCTTTACTAGACTTGTGCTTTGCCACATTTTCGTTTTTCTTTGCCGTGTTTTTAACTAATCTGCAGTCCCCAAAAAACGTCTCATCCAATCAGTGAAGCTTGCTCTGCGAAGAATTGTTGGGAACTGGCAAGTTCGTCTTGCGCGTTGCTTGTTTGCATGGCGTTCAGGGCTCGAAATGTCCAGAAAAAAGTGTGTAGCATTATTGTGATGCAAAATAAAAATTTGCATAGCAATCGCAAAATAATGGTTAGCAGTTTTCATGAAGCATAATTATTTTTCTTGGCAGGCAAAAGGGCGTTAATTTTAATTGATGGTTTACCTAGAACAAGAGAATGTGATTGTGTGACGTATAAATTGCATAATTTGTTTCCATACCAAAATATTCTGTTGCTTTATGTTCGATTGCTATCGTCCATTTTTTAATTCTTCGCACGTGGTATAAAATAACGTAACGTCTGTAGGAATTGGAATTAAGAAATTTGTTCTATTATAAATGTGCTAGGCCTACTGCAAAAGGATTTTTCTTAACATAGTTATAAAGAAAGCTCTTTTGCCATAAAATTGCGTAGCTAAACTGCTATGCAAATTTCAATTTTGTATCGCTAATGTCTAAAATTGTGGTGCAAACTGCGATGCGATACCGCTCATTTCGAGCCCTGGCGTTGGACGAAAGTCTAACTGGAAAATTGTCTAATGGCATAATTGTCTAATATCCGCATAAATAAAAAATCTGGAAAATCATCTAAACGGAATATAGCGTAATGGCGTTTTAGAGTACGCACATCAGAAGTCCCGGCTATTGCTGGAATGATGTATGTTGATGGAAGCCTCGGGTTTTTAGGGGAACGAGGATGAGGAACGTGAGTGGACGCTGCCTGTTTCGAAGTCTTTGTCTTCGGAATGACCGTGGTCGGCGGGAAATGTTGTTTCGGTGTGTCCGTTTGAGGAATGGCGGCGGCGGCAGCTCGTTGGCGGCGTGCTCGTTCTGCATGTTGCTTCGAAAGGCGCTGATTTTTCCTGATGATAGTCCATGTAGTAGGAGAGATAGAGATGCAGATATGGACGACGAGGATCCGTCATGGCGCTGAAGTGGCTGACGGTGAGTGACAGTTGCTTGGGCGCATGAAGTTTGAATTTGGAGGGAGCAGCAGGCCTGCAGCTGGTGGTGCCCGTTGGCGAGTGTAGGTGGTAGTAGGCACGGAATGTAGATTCCTGTCAGGGGGAACGCAAGATGTGGTGCGAAAAGGAATTGGCTATAATAGGTCATTCCACAAGGGAACGTGGTAGGTGGGACGTGAAGTCCTTGTGATGAAGGCTTGCGGTAGTTGTAATCAGAGGCGGTTGTGGACAGGGGAAATGTCATGGGGACCTGTCCCTTGTTTTTCCATCAGCATCGCTTCTCTTCCCTTTTTTTTTTTGGAGAATGATCTGGCGTGGTGGATCAAAGTCTGGTAGGAACAGGGTGGTCCTGCAACTTGTGTCACGGGAACGGTGTGGTTTGCCAGGAATGATGCTTCGAGTTATCGAAAGTGTACGTGTCTTCTTTTACGACGAATTCTGGGTCCCCTGTTGATGCAATGGTGTAGTGGGACGGGAGATAGGAACGTGTTATTCACAGGCTTCAGTCTGTCTTGTCAAGCTAGTTGCAGGGAGCACTGCGTGGGATGGAGTGAGCGGAACCGTTGGAGGAGTGATGGCATCCGTGCATGATGGACGAGGAGATCGCTCCGAAGATGAGGGACGGCAGAGAACGAAAGGAGTGATACCCTGAATGGTAACAGAATGGGAATGTAGAACTGGAGGGGAACCAGGTGATAAAGCTAGTAAGTTTGGGGACGTGGAGCCTAGGACTGTATAGTGTACATCATAAGGGATTTTTTCGTTTCAGACGAGATCGATGTAGACAGCCTTGGGAGATGAGAGACCAGGATCCAAGCTGTGAGGTGGAACGTCGGGATGACAGTCAGGGACGCAAAAGGAGCGGTTGAAGGTCGGGAACGGCAGACGCAGAGATGTCGGAGGAACGAAGCCCGGCGAAGAGGCACGACACATACCTAGAGGGATGGAAGTGATTGGTGATGGAAGGATGGGTGTGGGATATGCAGATGGAACTGGAACGTAAGGAACCGCGGCTGAACCAAACCTCCGAAAGGCTTTTCTATGGTTTTCAGCCAGGGAATATAGAAAGGAGAGCAGGAAACACTGCGGACGGTGGTTGACAGGGTTGCCTGTAGAGGAAAGAACGAGTCACGGGGATGTGACCTAAACGTCGGGCTGGCGCCTGTGAGATGTATGGTTGACGGGGAACCGTAGGTTCAATTACGTGCCGTGCCAGACTGGAATGAGGGACGTCTCATGCGGGCTTGGCTTCGTGCGCCGGAGTTGGTGCGGGCAGGGGCGGCTTGGGATCTTGGGTGGACGACGCAACAGGCCCAAAGCTTAGTGGAACGGTAAGGGATTCCACAGGAAAGTTAAGTGAACTTGACGAACCCGGAATGGGCACAGAAAGATTGTCCTCGGATGAGGAGATTGGTAGGTCTTGTAATGGCGGCGAGGAACCGGCGGGAGGCGGAACAGGTCCGTGCGGAGTGGGAACGCAGGACCAGAGATGGAGCGTAGCATTAAGTGTCAGTGACCCCAGAAGGGGAACTGAAGATGGGAGAGACCCCAGAGGAACGTCTTCAGAACAAGATGAACCCGGAGCGGGTAAAGAGGAGCTGTCCATGACAGGTAGATTTTCCATTGGTTTCGAGGTACCAGTGGGGAGCGGAACGGCAGCCAATGAGGTAGGAACGGAGGTATCCTCCATCCACGGAACGGCGGTATGCGGAACGGGAACGTAGAATCCTGGGAGCGGAACGTCGAATGGGGATGATCTAAAGAGCGACCACGCGTGGCGATCGCCCTAGGAGAAATGTCAACAGGACGCTGCGCTGGAGCTTATATAAGCTGGCACAAGCCCTCGCATGCGCTATACCATACAAGCACGGCAGGGAAGACAACACTCAAACTTCTAGGAGAATAATGCTCAAAAGGGGGGAAACTGCTATAAAACCGGTAACATATATATTCATCGGCTATAAAAAGGAAGATGTAGGGGATGAAGGAAGAGGAAGTGAAGGAAATGAACCGAGGAGAATAGGAGTGAGATACCTGGGAGAGCAGAGCGAAAAGCTAGTGAAGTTGCTGAAACAACAGGGTTTTAATTCTTTTTTTTCGAAACCCTGATGATATAAAAAAAAGAGGCTTATGAAAAAGAAAGGTAGAAACATACATCAAATGCACGCTAGAACGGAAGTGAGGAAAAAGGAGGAAGATGCCTTGAATAAAATGGTGAATGTAAGAGAAGGAGTATATAGTGTTCCTTGTGGTGGCTGTGACGCTGTATATATTGGTGAAACGAGGAAAGGTGTAAGAAGTCGAGTGAGACAACATATGGCAGACAGCATATTCACCAGTTGCGCTCGCGACTCGAGAGTGCCGACGTGTCGTTTGCTTCGCTTGACAACATGTAACATCCGTTGTTTTTCAAAGTGTTTTTCTGTGTTGCTTCTGAAGAAGAAGACAGGTGTTGACTGATTTTGCTTGATAGATAGATGAACTTTTTGCTTTTCAGACAGGAGGTGTTCGTGTAATTATTTTCTTCATAATGTCACTTTATCGCCACTGTTATTGCCAGCTACCGGTGTTTCAAAATCCATGGTTTTCCCGGAAAGGTCCCATCTACCGAAGGGACCAAAACATTATGCTGGCTCTACCGGAAGACAGCGACAAATCGTTGAGACAGAAGCAGCACGAAGACAACCATTCTATGGACGGCTACAGACGACATGCTCGTCTAGCTTACCAGGCAGCTTATATGAAGGAGTCCGCACATGCACACTGGGTTACAAGCTGGCGCCCATTGACCTATAACTTTAATCTCTAGAGTAAACAAGCACTGGAGGAGAGGAATGCTAATATTACAGGCATTGCTTTTTTTCGACGGCATATAGAAAAAATTTAACAACTAGCTAATTAACAAGGACACAACTAATTATCACCTTAAAGAATGCGGTTAATTCCTTGCTTGGTTGATCAGAAGCTTGACTAAGCATGGTGCGCATTTGTCTTACAGTATGAAGGGCCATTTGAACAGGCGTTTGAACACTCTTGCATGGGGACAGTGAACCAGACCTAGAAAAAAAATATGATTCATTAGTGCTGCACGAAGTTGGCAGGATTGCTGAATTCATTGCATTTGTCATTGGGTAGGATAAATAAAATTAAATATTGTTCAACCCTGTCTCACATGCTGAAACCTAACTCCCTGCATGGACATTCCCCCTCTTTTCCCTGCAATCCCTGTCTTTTTTGGTGGACCTCTAATGCAATGTGGCTTCTTTGAAGGTTGTGACAAATTTGTTTTTTGAATCAGAGAACAAACTATTTTTCTAGTTTGTAATATGCAATGGTCATGGGAAGCTAGGTGGAATATAACTCTTTGAAAATTAAAAAATACGGTAGAATTGATATAACGAACCTCCGAATAAGAAATTTCTCAATATAAAGATCAATTTTTAAGTATTTGATCGGGCGATCTTCTGTTTGTATGCTGAAAACATCTCTATACATGGCCACTAAAAGTGGTTGTCACGAGCGCCCACATCTTTTTTCCTTAGCGCGTGGAACAATTTTTAAGCCTGGGTAAAAAAAAAAGTCCGATCGCGTATCAACATTTTAATCAAACTCTTAATCAACATTTTAAGCTCCATTCACACGATAGCCGTTTGCGTGTGATGTTCCAGGTATGCTTGAATTTTTTTTGAGAACGAGAATTGTGACAAAGTTTGCTTTATATCAACTAAACGAATCTGCTATGTTGTTGGGGATTTTTCAGAATATCATTAATAAACGCAACAATTGTGGTGATGGGTTTCGTTGCTGCACGATATGCTATCGTCACCATCACAGACAGAGAATCACGAATGATCGTCATTGCCCTTAAAGTGGCACTATCACCCATTGAAAATCGTACGAAAATACAGCACCATCTAGCCATTTACAACCTCGTAAGTCCCCATGTGCACGAGACGTCCCAAATTTTCACTCAATAATTAAGGAAGTAGTGGTTTGTTTGTTTCATTAAAGGAAATGGCGTTGTGCATTCCTTCGCTTTTTTTCGCAAAGTGTATGTTGTTGAGCTTTCCCATCAAGTTTGTGCATGCTTATTCGCCGTATTCACTGTAGTGGAATGCCGTTTAACTGCAGAGTGTATGTTGCTGCGCCTTCACCATTGGATCGTTTTTAAAGTTTTTGTTGCCATACTCGTTGTGATACACAGCCGAATTCTTTCTGTGGAGAAGTCGTTTAAATGCAAGTTGTGTTGTGTTGCTTTTTCAGAAAGGCGAGTTTGAAGCTTTTCGGCCGAATTCTTTCCGGAGAAAATCTGTTTAAATGCATGTTGTGTTGTGCTGCATTTTCACAAAACGAACCTTTAAAGATACTCAGCCGATTTCATTCTGAAGGGAAGCTGTTTAAATGCGAGTTGGGTAGTGCAGCATTTTCACAAAGACGACATTTAAAGATTCACAGCCAAGTTCCTTCGGGAGAGGAGCCATTGAAATGCGACTTAGCTATATGTTTACCTTCGTGTCGGAAGTAGTTTCCTTATTTTTTTTTATTATTATTTTCTTATACCTTTAATGGAGTGTGAAGTGTAAGAATTGTTGTTTCTGATGTACCTAGTTGTAAACTCAATAAATACTTACTTTATCGCTGCATGCAATTATACACAATGGTTAAAAGTCATTTAAATGTGTCGAGTGTGGACAGAATTTTGCTCATAAGCATTATTAAGGACGCATGCACTTGTATACAGCTGGAAGTAAATGAATGTGTTAAGTGCAGAAAGGCTTTGACAGCACGGTATACTTTAACAGCGTGTGCGCTTGTACAGTGGAAAGAAATCGTCTGAATGTGATGAGTGTGGAAAGGCTTTTGCGTAGAAGTCTCATTTTTAACGGTGCACGCAATTCTAACATGTGGAATGAACCCGTTTGAATGTGGTGAGTGTAAGGCTACGAAAAAAAAATTAGTTGTTTCTCAGGCCCTGCCTGGTGGTCAAATATGCCCCTTGTCGATGCTTTTTATTTGCTAGTTCAAGCTAAATTTATTACCGTTACAAGGAAAAGCAATTCAGTTAGCTGAAAATAAGTATTATTTAGCCTAAATTAACCACTTTCAGCTCCGTAAAATTAAGTGTTTTGCCTGTTTTTCCGTAAAATAAAAATGCAAGTGTTTTGAGCAGTTGAAAGTAAGACTTGAGTTACTTCCAATAAAATAAAAAATAAAATAAAAAGCCTGGTGGCCTGGTTACTTTTTGAATGAAAATACCCGAGAAACAAACTTATTTCTTTTCACGGCCTAAAAAAGCTTTTTTGCAGAAGTGTTATGAAGAAAACTTGAAAGTGCAATTGGTATTAATTGCATCATTTTTTACACTTAATTTAGACTTTCTCATTGTTGTCTGCACTTCTCCGGGAACATACCGGTAGTTGGAATAATCCAACTGTTGTAGCTTATACTCGTAAAACAAAAGTGATAGAGCCTACTAGTTTTTGTTTTGGTAAAAAAAAAAAAGTCATCGCTCATATCTGAAAAATTGGAAATAAAAAAATAAAATGTTGCTCACTTGCATCAAATTTTTTATACTCCTACCGAGAACCACTCAATTAATTTTTAGCGACGTTAAGAACAGCACCATATAAAGGACTTTTTTCAGTACTGTAAAAATCTTTTCACATACTAAAAACCACTCATGCAAGGAACCAATATTTACAAAATATTGTATCGACCAAGAAATCAATGAATTCATAAGAAAATGAAAAAGACGAACCTTCACAACCTAAAAACTAAAAAATTGTGCACAGAACTATGTAAAGCTACAGTTTATGCACACTGTCTTCTCAGTACATCTAAATGGATGGTATATTTCACTCTTATGTAAGTTTTTAACAGTCTGAACAAGTAATTTTGAAATCGCTTCTCTAGTAGTTCACTGTAAAATACCAAGCTACTATATTAAAAACTCTCTGTATAAAGAACCACTTTTGGATGTACTAGGTTGTTTGTTATAGAGAGCCTACTGCAACTGAATTAAGGCTGAAGTAGATATTTGATTTTCAACATATAAAAAGGTTACATCATTTTTCAGCATTATCATCATACTAACTTCAGTAAAAATAACAAGAGCATTTCACGCAACCAAAAATATACTACAGGGGCAAAATGAACAAAACCTATGCGGAAGGAAAAAAGCTGTTAGATAGCAGCAAAGGATCGCTTTGCACGCAGTCATACTGGGAGGACGCACAAATTCACAGAGGACATTCCCCGTATTCACTATCAGATGTGCATAAAAGGAGTGTAGTGAGAGTGTGGGCATATATTGTGCTATTTATATGGATGCCCCCAGGTTGGCCGCAAGGGATCGGAAAACTGCTTCTCTTTGGGGAGTCTGCCATGGTCTTATAAGTTCGTAGGATATCCCCTCTCCTTGTTGCAAGAATCCGTCATCTCACAAGTCGCAAACATTCCTGGTATGGAAGAACGTGGAGACCTTGGTAGCATATCTCTGTACTGTCGTTAAGTACAGCTACACATTTAACCATTTTAGGCCTACGCAACGATATATCGTCGTCTCAAAACAGCTACGAAAGAGCCTAAACGACGATACATCGTTCGCTCAGTTCTACGCCCTGTTAAAAAAAATCCAATTGCGTACATCGGAGGTATAATTCCGATTGAATTAGGTGTTTTGAAACGTATATTTTCGGCTAATTTCGATTATACCATGGCTGTGACGTCACGCTAACTCAACGCCATGCTAAATTTCCGTAGGTTAAATCCCGTTAAACCGTGAGCGCGGAAGTGTGCGTCATCGCAAAAAGTGTGGGTTATCAAGTTACCCTACACTTTTGCCGATAACCCACACTTTTGACACTTCCTGATCACGCGACCGGGAATGCACACATCCAACAACCAAATACAGCGTCCAAAAACGTAACGCAATAAAAACGTACAAAAGGAATTACTTAACTTCCCAGAATGTCCCAGATGAACTCTTATACCTGCTGACTCTCACATGTCTGGCCCATAGCTAAGTTTATTGACTCCCGTCTAACTCCCCCTCCACCTCCACAAACTAAAATGGAATAACCTTCATTCATACCTTTACACCTATTAGTCTATTAACATAATTTTGAAACAATTCTCAAACTACAAACGCACAAAACGAATTGCTTATCTTTCCTGAATTTAATTTTATCCCTGCTGCATCACATATCGACGTTTATTCACCCGGGCGGATTAGAAAACACGAGTAGCACACCTTCCGACGTGAACAACGCTTCTGTTTAACTCCCCCCCGCCCCTCCCTCTACAAACGAACCAAAGGACACATCTGTCTATCACACACTTCCCCATCCACAAACTAAAATGGGATGAACTTCATTCATTTCGAGATACTGGTTGATCAGTTTTCATGAAGCAATTTTCACAAAACACACACACGTTTTAATTAAATACGAGTTACCTTGATGTCCCAACCGTGATACAAATCATTTATTGGTGACTAAACTGACGCTTATCGATTTTTATACCATGACTGCGAGGATTTCCCGGCGCGACAAGCAAATCGTCTCGGGGCTTCGTCCCTCGAAGTTTGCATAGTCTCGCCGGGAAATCCTCGCAGCCGTGGTATTAAAATCGATAACCGTCAGTTTGTCACACTTACCTATTACTTAATTTAATTCAATATCATCTTTTTATGACCTAAATCGATGTTATTGTTGGCATCGTCGCCAAAATTTACTTGAAAATGCGTTTTGTTTGCTGAAAATAGCCCTTGCCTCAAACGATTGTATCTACGGAACACGACGCATAGCCGCCACCTAGGTCGCGTTCGAGAGGAGAATCCCAATTCTCTGGCCCGCCAAAAATGACGTCATCAACTACTATGCGACTGCTTGTATTCCTCAAATGAAATGTGCCGTTTCAACAGCCTTTGTTCAAAGTCTTCGGTATCGCGAGCTATCGCAACCGCTGATTGGTTCGTTCGCGGCACGTGACCCTTCGGCCATTCACTAGTGACATCACGCGAAGCGATTCACGGTTGCATCCATTGGCACTAGCAGGAATGCATTCGCTTGCCAGCAACCGGCCACAATGTCGTCCTACGATGATTTGGTAGTGAGCCTTGCTAGGGGACACAATGACGGGCCGGTTTTACGTATTCTCCTTTATTTTTTGATTGCGAACTTAGTGACAGTCCAAGAGGGATACGGGATGAACGAGGGAAAGCAGCGGTAGAGGGAAAGCAGCGGTCATGCAATAAGGACCAAACCTAAGGGACGGCCAGATCAAGGTTCATTGTGCTGCAGAATCCTTTTGATCGTTCGTAGGGCTGGAGCGACTATGCCGTTAATTGATGAGCCGATGGGCATGAAGATCACTCGGCGAGGAGTTTTGACTGACGTGCGGTATATGAGAGCGATCCTGGACACAGAGTGGTAATCATGCGGGCGGATAGACATGCGGGCCACAGTCCCAAGCAGGTGAAAGGGACCGATGCTATAGGGATTCAGCAGGCCGAGCAAGGAGACCAGATACTCTAGTGAGGCGGTGCCTGTCGAGGATGGAACTCTTTCAATTATCAACATGAAAACGGCCGGAGCGGCCAGGTTGAGCTTGTCTGAGCGGTGGCAGTGCACTCTTAAGGGTCTAGATCCATTGATGGTGGTGATTACCACATTGGGACAAGGGACACAGTGGCCCTCGATCATTGTTCTCTCGGCTCTGAAAGGGTCGAAAGACGAAAGAACGCAGACAAGGCTGAGGACGTAGCGTGAAAGGAACGTCCACAAAGTTCTCAGATAATGAAGATATGCATCGCTACGAGGTCCAGTGTCCTTCCTACAGGGTTCGTACACCAGAGACGAAGCCATTTTCAAGGCTTTTCAAGGCCAACTCAAAGCCAATTTCAAGGCCGTTTTGCACACCAAGTTGTTAAAAATTTCCTTAAAATAAATTCAATTTTTTTTGCTAGCCTATATACTCTATAATTAAATAAACATCCATTTGAAAGTTATGTGTTTTGCCCCCATCGAGGGACAAGTTGCCTTTCCAACACAGCACTTATACGTCAATAAGAATGAAGGCACGTCGTATCGTTAAAAGGACATTCCTCCAAGCGCCATGTTTCTCGATCAACCACATCAAGTACGACCCCAAAGGTCTATTTCCTTACAGTTAATCAATTTCCTTACAGTTATTCGTTTCGCCATTGGCAATCCCTTGGTAAAAATCCGTTTCAAAATGTGGCGTCTACGACATTTTCTGTTGGGTAATTGTTAACTTTATTTACTGCGTCCCGCAGTAGGCTATATGATGCTTTGCGCGCTTTCAATAATCGTGATGTTTCATCTTTGTGTGCGCATGTAGTAATTTTCCAATAATTACCATGAGATCAAAAATTTAAAAGACTAATGCGGTAAAAATTAATTATTCCAACAGATCGCCGAAAATTCTAAGACACTAGAGCCTAGATAATTATAAATTGTGATGTTAAAATATGAGAATCATTCCAGTTTGTGACGACAAAATCTTGAACTTGAAGCTGTTTCGTGTACTATTCACAAAGCCAACCGAGACAGCAGCTACGTACCTCGCTGCGAGGAACGCAGCTACCACCCCAGCTGACCTTGAAGCTGGTAAATGCGCAGATTGCGATCTCCGCGTGGCTGTTATAAGGCAGGCGGAATGTTTTAAGGCAGGCTGGGTGTACCTTTAACAGAAGATAAGCATTAGGCTGACGAACTATTTTTTATTTATGAATTTAAGCATAAATTGACTGAATTTCATCAAACACAGTATGCTAACAAAATTCAAGACCATTTCAAGGCTCTTACAAAACAAGCAGCTACAGCGGCTACCTAGTCGCATCCGGTCTTCTGTACAGTTCTGCCACTACCAATAGTGAGGCACACTTCTCTATCACGCATTGCAACAGCTATCTCTATTATATAATCTAAAAGCAGTAATCCTCAGAATTGCCCGTTAAAAATGTGTTAGCTTTTAAGCTTATTTTACATTTTAGGCGTAATTGTCAGCGTTTAGACCTAATTTACAACTTTAATTTCGTAAGTAGCAACTAACGGAGATTTGGATTGGATTGGGATTTGGATTTGGTTTGAGAGTAAGCGTATTCATTTTTGCAACGCGGTATGCCTCCGGGCACACAGTTAGTGTTACAACGTAATGCGCAACATAGTCTATATAGATCAGAGGTAGTAGGGAAGAGGCAGGAGAGACGCTGTTGAGAAAGCCAGCACGTGACTCATAGCAACTTGACGTTGCCATGGTAATGATTTTAGACCTAATTTTCATTTTTTAGGCTCAATTTCTTTATGAAAATACTCGAACTTCAATAATGACTCACAACTAATTTACGTTGCTGCAAAAAAAAAAAAAAAGGAAAAACAAACAACGACCGATCCGATGCAGTAGAGTGTCCAGAACGAAGGAAGCCAGATGAAGATAGTCGGCGTTTGAGCACATAACAACGGGTGTTTAATGACTATCGAAAATTTGCAGCAACGTAAATTAGTTGCGAGTCATTATTGTAGTTCGAGTATTTTCATAAATCACTAATTTTTTTAACGGCAGCTTTAGTTTCGTAAGTAGCAGATAGGCCAAATGGAGAATTTGGTTCGATCGTAAGCCCATTCATTCATGCAACAATGCGACAAGACTCTTTTAAACAAAGCTAAAATGTTTTTCTTTTTATGGCTGCGTTAACACAAATCTTTAGGATTTCAATTCGACGATGAAATGTTATTATTTAATTTAGTTACGTCGAAGAAGTCTATTAGCTATAAGGAGGTAACGATGATTTAATTCGCCATGTTATTTAACTAACTTTTGACACTGAATCTAACATTGTAAACAATGGTGGTCTCTACCTGGTACCGTTGCGAAGTTGAAAAAAGCAACAGACGGACAAAGTCGTTGCAATAGTCTACAGTCTATAGTGCAATCGTTGTACAGAAGACTAAAAAAAATGCCAATTTTCAAGGCTTGAATTTTTGGTTTCGAAATTTAAGGCTTTTCAAGGAATCCAAGGCCATGTACGAACCCTGTTCCTCGTGCGACATTAGTCAGAAAGGACTGTTGGAGGAAGATGACTGTTGTAGTCCGGAGCGTGGTTCGTCTTTGTCCTATATGTCGAGCGTCGTCCTCTTGGTTCCTGAAGCTGATGAAAGAAGAATCGCCGTCAAGGCTTGGGATGTCAAGATGAAAAAAGGGGCCGCAGCATGCCCAAGTCTCTGTTCCTTTATTGAATGATGAGTCTTGACGACCAGGAGGTTGATAGAGGAGGACAAATGGTAGGCTAGAAAAGAGGCGCCCGGAGAGCGAATATGCCAAAAGGACGATGCGTCCGTGGAAGCGCCGCAATCGAAGAGGTGAACATATGGAATGTGAGCATAAAGGCCACTCAGATAAACATGCGCTGTCCTTAATGAGAATAGGTTAGCCTGGGGCGTTCCTAATGCAACGGAGTGTTCTTTGCAAGATGAAACGCTCATAAGCGTGGACCTAACACGAGCGACTTAGCAGTGGGAAGACGTTCGTTTCAGATAGCCAAGGGCTCGTGATGGTCCGCTTATTGTATTTAGAGAATGTCCGACCACAGCCAAGCCATGACGGGTAGGTAGTAGCCAGTCATAGTCAGAGATTTGATTTAATTTTTCGTTTAGGCCTCTATTTTTTAATTTGTACATAGATGTAACGTCAATTTTTGTGACAAACTTTGATGGGGAATTTTGAATTCGGCACTTTGGTTTCATAGGCACCCACCAATTTAAGGGTTCCAAGAGTCCCTTTCTAAAAACTCGGCCTTCATTTCGTATTAACTTCAGGGATTTAATCTAAACCCCGTGCATTTTATTTCAAAGGTAGTGACGTTTTTCTTAAAACCAAACCAGTTTTAATAGTCAACATTTTAGATGGACTTCTAACGCTATCGCAAGGAGAAATTGTAATGTAAAGTTTGTGTGTTTTATTTTAACTGCAAGTGCGAACTACAGTTGAAGGTTTCTTGTCAAAATTTTTATTGTACAAGTTGATTCTAGTTTCATGTAAACTTTAGTAGACTGCAGAGTGTGATACTCAAACCACTGTTAATGTAAACAGACAAGTCGAATATTTGTGAATTCAAATCATGTTTTTAAAACTGCCCACGTAACCAATAACTTTGTAAACTACCAAAAGTAACAAACAAAACCCACTCAGCCTTGATCGTCTTGTTCACTAGTTCTAATTCGAACATTTTAGATTAGTTTAACCGTTTGTGCTATCCTTTCTGGTGGCAGCGACTATCGAATAACTTTAATTTACTGCAACGCATAGGCCATGGATGCTACGACCTTCCACTCAGTTGTAGACAAGCTAAACTTGATTTAAAAGTACCACTAAAACACAATACAACTAGTCCGAAAGTAGATTGAGTTAGCACCGCAACAGACCACAACTAACGACGTCTGCAAGCACCTCAGAGGAGCGCCCACCGTTACAGGAGAGGGATGGTGTACTTCCTTCTTCATCTCCATTAGGTCTATGAACATGATGCTGCTGACTACAACCGGGTGCTATCAGAATGAAATATTCTTGCGACTGGCGGATCTTGTTTAGAACAGCTTGGAGCAGGGTATAATTAACGCCCACCCCCTGTTTTGTAGTTTCCAAAAGTTGGTTATAGCCTCTTAAACGCCCCCTCCGTTTTTTTCCATGTAAATTTTAGACGCCCATGGGCGTTTAATAGGCGATTTACGGTACCAGCCAATCGTCCTAGTAAGCGTGTGTTCGGATGTTTTCTTGGTGTAGGTGTGCAAGAACTGGATGGAGGACTGCTGTGAATATTTGAGGAGCTGCAGATAGGTCGAAAGGTAGAACAGTGAAGTTGTAGGTCTTTCCTTTTTACATGAATCGAAAGAGGTGATAACAGAAGGGTGAAGTGGAAGGTATAGAAAGGCGTTTTGTAGCTCTACTGAGATGGTGTATTCGTCTGGTTAGAGCGCCTCCCTGATCGAGTGTATTGTTTCCATCTTGAAATGTTCTGTTTTAGATGTTGATTCAGTTTCCAAAGATTGAAAATTAGTTTAGATCCTCCTCCTTTCTTTCCTACGATTCTTGCTGGGCTACAGAATCCTTTTGTGTTTACCGGAAAGAGTTCAACAAAATCTTCACCATTAATTTCGCTTATTTTCAAAAAGAAGACCCTCCTTAGTCTTGTAAATTTTCGATAAAACTTCGTCTGTCTTCTTCAGGCTCTCATAAGGACTGAGTTGAACTCTGGTTACATCTTGTACTACTTTGACATTTTTCCTCCTTTGAATTGGTGCGCATCCGTAGCCTCCGGTTTTTACATGGCAGGGTCACTTCGGATGTTGATTGTTGCCTACGAAAATTACAAGGCTGCGTCCAAACTGCTTTTTCCCTTACACTCACGTTCATGAACTGCGCATCCAGCTCACGGCTGACTAAGTGCATGATATTGGAGTTGGACGGCCCTTGAATATTTATAAGGGGAACATTGTGCTTCACATGTTGAATGGCAATTGACTCCAGACATCGGAGGTGACTGTGCCTCGCAGAGTTGGCATAAACCAGCATTTTCGTCTTCTCCCAACCAATTCCGTGTATTGTTTCCAAGCAATGTATCGCAATACCGTTGTCCTCTGCTTCATTCATGTTTTTTCCCATGAGCTCATTTTCCTAGGAGTTTGTAAACTTCCTTTTCGATATTTATGTCGAAGGGGATGTTCAAGATCCAGAGGGGAGGTTCAGAAGAAAGGGAAGGGATTGATTGGAAGGGTGGGATGTAACCTTTTGAAATGATCAAGATAACAAAAGTGTCGGAGGTGATTTTCTTCCATTCCGACACATGATGTTTCAACCTTTCCCACCTGTCGGTGAGGAGAGGAGGGTTGTTCGACATTTATGTCAATATCTAGATCTTCTTCCTCTACCTCGAAAGGATCCTATTCTTCTTCGAAAGTATCCACTGCTCCTTCTCTAGGTTGGGAAGAGGCGTTATTCGGAAAAGGCGATTGCAAATGATTCTTTTCGTTGTTTTCATTTTTCTTCGATGGTTTTTCAAACTTTCAGTCTCTGTTCTGCAATCCGTAGTTCTGATAGTAAGCTTTGAAATGTATTTTCTGTTCCAACACCTCTTCGATACTCTTTTGATACTGTAGTTTTTTTTAAATCAACAACAGTACTTTTTCGACACTACCAAATTTCGATACCAAGTTTTGATTTTCAATACAACGACCGATACCAAGAAAGTATAGGTATCGAAATTCGATAGCATCATTGTGAATTACACGTTAATTTGGCCACTGGGAAAACAACAATAAAAGTACGAAGAGAATTAACAAGTCAAATTCAGAAGCACTACTTGCTGAAATAAGTCTTTTAAACAATACTTCTTAAATGAAAAGAAATACTTAAGCAAACTGCTAACTCCTTCATATACTGTAATCCAAACAGAATTATAATCTCTGCGGGAATTGCAGCAGGTCTTCATGAGTATTGAGCAAAGGTAACTAGAGGCAGAAATCAATGTGTCTCCAGTCCAACCCTGGTGGCCGTCAGCACGTAAGTCTACGTGGCCTGGCCAAAAAAGCTAGATGGCAATCCAATATGGTTCGGTGATACAGGTCATCTTAGCAACCTTTTTGTAATTTTATGTGAAAGAATTCGGCAAATTAGTTTTCCATCTGTTTCAAAAACATTGCTTTTTGTATTTATTTTAAAAAGTAACATAGAACCTCGATTATCCGAAGTAATTGAGACCGAAGGGTGTTTGGATAATCGAAAATTCGGATAATCCAATTTACGTGCAAAATAAAATATGAAAACTTTTTTGTATACTCAATTTGCTATCGTGACGTAAGACCACTGAAAAGAAAATGTTGCATGAAATGACTCCAGGAACATAAATAAGGCAAAGTCAATGCTTATTCCGTCTCTAAAAAACGGCAAATTTCTGAATATTTTGTAAGAATGGAAGTTCAGATAACGAGTGTGTTCGGATAATCGGGATTCGGTTAATTGAGATTATACTGTACCTGCAATATGGTGATTTTAATGGCCACAATATTTTGACAGCAGAGGTAGCATAATCAACTGCCTTTTAATTGCCGTTTTGCATTTGTGTACATAGAGCTTAGCCAATGATTCAGACCACGGCAAGCATTGTGTGAAAGATCAGGTGATACATTAATGGGTTGTTGGGACACGGCCACCTCTGTTAGCTTCAACAAATGTGTTGGCAATTCGCACTTATGATGCAGTGCTAAAGTTTTGTGAAAAACCCATCATTTGTGACCCCAACGTAAATTTCAACAAATCTGACTGGTCTTTTAATGCTTGAAATCTGAATTTCAGACTACCTATCTGAAAAAAAGAAAATAAACTGAATCTTCAGAAGTAAAAAAAAAAAAACTGAAATGTCTACGTCTGGGGCATCAGATTCGATAGGCGTCTTGGTCCCAGCTGTACATCACTTCTCTGGCTTCTTACAGACCCGGGTTCAATCCTGGTGAAGGGAAGTGTATATGTACCGATTTTCCTCCGGTTGTTTCTCACCCGTTGCATGAAGTTTTCTCTAGGTACTCGGGTTTCCACGGACACGATGGTGGTTCCTTCCATATTACATTTTTTTTTTTAACAGTGCGGTGAAGTGGGCGAACGATATACCGTCGTTTAGGCTTTTTGGCAGTGGAATTTGAACGACACTATATCGTCGCTTAGGCTCGAAAGGGTTAAGCTTACTGGCCGACCCCTTCAATTCTATTCTATAGTAAAATGAACATTTTTCATTTTTTTATTCAAATTTCCTTCGCAGACATGTGAAAAATGACACTATTATACTGAAGGCCTCATTTTTCAATGGTGCTTAAAACATCAAAATACCAGTATTACCTGGTTGATTTTGGTTTCTATTGCCTCCTGAAAATATACATTACCTTTTTTAAGGCATTTCTCTTCTCCAAATGCTTTTTAATCTAGAGAAAATAAATCGAAGATATCCTTCCGCGTCGCTACCTACTGCGCAGCCTCCTCATATATACCATTATGCTCACCTTTTCGGACCTCTATTGTGCCCAGATGGCGACAAGAGGGGAGGAGGGAGGGAAGCAAGGTAATGTATATTTTCAGGAGGCAACAGAAATCAAAATCAACCAGGTAAAACTGGTATTTTAATGGTTTTAGTAGCCGTGAAAATATGCATTACCTTTTTTAAAGCATTCCACAGACTTCGTCAAGGCGGCGGGCGCCATCTGACCAAGTTCCCTTAGGTAGCGAGCGGTTCCCCACACAGAAGGCAAGTGTGCAAAGGGGGTTAGCGTACGCGTTGAGCCGCAACAAAGGGGCCAATGCAGTACAGTTCAACAGCTTGATGGGACATATCTCGAAGGTAGTGAGATGTAAAGACAGTGGCACTGCGGCAGGATGCAGCTTGGATGATATCAGTAATCGGGATATAACTGTGGTGAGCCCAGGAAGTAGAAATAGCACGGAGTTCGTGTGCTGTTACTCTGATTTCTTCCGTTAAGCAGTTGATATCCAGGGCATAGTAAGCTTGAACGATGACAGGTGGCAATCATGCGGGTGGAGGTTACACCAGTTCTATTGTTGAAGGGGATAAAGAGTTGAGTTCGGTCTTTGCGAATTGGTTAGAAGTCTTGAGATAGAATCGGATAGCTCGTACGGGACATAAAGTTCTTTCCTGGTCGGCACCCAAGATGTTAGAAAGAGAAGGAATGATGAATGGCTTAGTTTGCTCAGTAGGTTTTTGTGTTTTTGCATGGAACGATGCATGTGGAGGCAGTGAAATGCCAGAATAGTTGTCCAGAAAGAAGCTATCGGAGGCGGTGGCTGAAAAGCTCCACAGCGAAGACAGACTGCAAAGGCTACCAGAAATACAGTTTTCCTGGTGAGGTGACTAAGTTGAGAGGATCCCATGGGTTCATAGAGAGGAGAAAGCAAGGCAGACAATACAATTGACAGGTACCAGTTCGTGGTCTGTCCATCTGAAAGGAATAGATCAAAGAGGAGATACGGTAATCGGTCAGAAGATTATGTTTTCTTGCAGCCCGGAAAACAGCATTCAGGGCGGATCAGTAAACGAGGATTGTGGATCCCCGTAATCCACTTTTGAGTAATGAGGTTAAAAACCAGAGCAATTGCGACATAGAGGGATCGACAGGATTAACTTGTTCTGTGATACACCAACGAAACCAGCAACGCCAGTGGCTGTCGTAAATCTTGTTGGTAGAGGTGCGGATGGCACGATAGGCAATGAGGACGGCCACGTCTTCAAAAATTCCTGACGTTCGAAGGAGTCTGATGATAGTAGCCACCCGTGAAGACAAAGCGCTTGAGGGTTCGGGTGTGGGATTGATCCCTTGGCCTGAGAGAGTTGGTTCGGTGTGAGGGGTAACGACTGGGGAAGATCGATGAGGAGGTCTAGAAGTATAGGGAACCAAGCTACCACAGGCCCGTCTGGGGCAATGAGTAGAACCAGCCGACAGAGTTGCCGATTTTGCGTAGGACAAGGGGTAACAGGCTTGGAGGTGGAAAGGCGTAAGCGAATAGGTGATTCCAATCGAGAGTGAGAGCGTCCACTGCCCATGCCCGGGGATCGGGAAGAGGACTGACAAACTGGGGAAGCCTGGTGTTGACATGGGTCACGAAAAGATCTAACATGGGACATCCCCAGAACTGAAGAGGTTGTTGCAGATTGTTTGGTCGAGTGTCCATTCGCTGCTTGGTGGTGTCCTGCGGGATAAGGAATCGGCAATCACGTTCAGATTGCTGGGGATGTGGAGAGAAAGTAAGCAAATCTGTTGTTGAATACAGAACTGGAAGATTTCGGACGTTAGCTGATGAAGAGAGAGGGGTCGTGTCCCACGTCCCTTTCGTAGGTAAGCAACAGCAGTGGTGTTGTCGATGTGTACTTGGACAATACGACCGGAGACATAGTGTCGGAAGTGTTGGAGACTGAGGAGAACTGCTCGAAGTTCTAAAAGGTTGATGTGGTCTGTAGATTCGGTTCCCCAAGTGCAGGACGTCATGAGACTGTTGATGTGAGCGCCCCATCCCGTAAGGGATGCGTCTGTGAAGAGGTGGATTTGGGGAATCGGTTCGAGGAGGGGAACCGAGGCAGCAAGGTCCATGACGCCCATCCACCAGTTGTTTGTGGCACGCGGGAACAAAGGATCGATCCGACGGGGAGGCAGGAGCAGAGCCTCTTGTGGGTTGCCCCATTGGGCAAGTCGGTAATAATCAAGTGGTCGTGCCATCCATCTGCCGTACGGGACTAAGTCCGCGAAAGAATTGGTGGTACCGATGATCGAAGCAAGGTCGCGAAACGTGTGAAGGGGTTGGTGAAGGAAGGTTCGAAGAGAGGAAAGGTGTGTTTCTATCCTTTCTGGGGATAGCATGACTGTCGCTCGGTCGAGATCGAAGAATACTCCTAGGAAGACGAAGGATTGGGCTGGTCCTAGCCTTGATTTCATGAGGTTGACGCCTAGCCCTAGGTCATGAAAAAAAGAAACGACGATGTACACGTTGGAGGATAGGGTCGTGGGATCGGGGTGAGGTAAAAGGCAATCGTCGAGGAAAGCATGGATGCGAATCCCTTGTTGATGTAAATAAGCAAGGACGGGTCGAAGAACCATAGTAAAGATGCAAGGAGCAGCATTTAAGCCGAACGGGAGGCAGAGAAACTCGTAAACAGCACCGTCGTGACGAAACCAAAATAGGTGGGGGACAGAAGTATGAAGGGGGATGTGAAGGTAAGCGTCGGCCAGGTCTAAAGATACCGTCCAGTCGTTGGGGATCCGAGAGTCCCGTATGGTCGAAACAGTTTCCATTTGAAAATGAGGGTTCTTTATAAACTGATTGAGTGGCCGGCCGGAGGTTGAAAATTAGTCGAGAACCGCCTGATTTCTTCGGGCAAAGAAAGATGCTGCCGTAGAATCCCGGACTGATGGGAAGTGGTACAAGACAAATTGCAGACTTCTGAAGTAAAAGACGAATCTCTGTGCGTAACGCAATTGTCGCTGGGATCTTCGATTCCCATGGTGGACTTTGTAGGGGGGGGGGGAGTTGAAAGTTTTGGCTTGAATCCATTTAGGATGATGGACAGGATAACGGGATTCGATGTCACCGAATGCCAAACTTTGGCATAGTAACGAAGGCGTCGTCCGCCCACATCCTGTGGGGGAGAGATAATGTCAATATGTGTTGCGATTCCGGGAACGGGAAGGTGACTGACGTTGACGTCAGTTACCTGGCGAACGTCCCAGGGATCGTGCTTTGCCGCATCCCTGGGGTAGTGATGGAAAGAGCGATGAGGAACGTGGGATGGGAACCGAGGACGACGACGAAGGTTTCTTGGTTCCCCAATCCTCTTTGGGGGGATTTGGACGAGAGGGAACCGTGGATCGTGAGTGCTGAAGGGATCTGTTTTGATTGGGACGTGGCTTCCGGGAGACGTCTAAATGAGGTGCTGCCTTAAGGATGAGTCCTCGAAAGAGGCAATCGGATTCGTGAATAGGCTGGTTCCTTAGTAGATGGCGGGTGGAATCGCGAAGATTTGATGAAGTGTTAAGGGCGACTTCTCGCAGGAGGAGTGTAGAGTTAAACAAAGCCCTGGTAAACCAATTCATGGCATGGTAGGTAGTAAAGCAGCTTTTCTTGAAGACTTGGTTGATGAGGAACCCTAGCTGGCGAGTGTCATCGGGTGGATCGGTGTAGTCTTTCACAGAGAGCGTTGGCAGCCGTGCTAAGGACGTCTGCTTGAGAGACGGCACGAAACCCAAGGCGAAGGAGACGGTCATCATTCCGCAGAACAAACACGGGGACCGCTACTCGTCGGGGAAGCAACAAGGCTGAACCAAAATCAAGTTTAGCGTCTGCTGTGAGGAATTCCGATTCTGGGTATGTGTCGAAGTTGCGGGGATTCGCAGTCCCTTCCCCGATGGGGCGAAAGAAGAAGGATTCGCGTCCCGGTTAGGAGGCGGTGGTTCCTTATCCAACTCAAGGGATGTACCATTCCCCAGGAGGATCCCTCCGTTACGTAGGATGGTCGTAAGAAGAGTAGTCGATTGCCCCAAAAGGGGAGGTTGATGAGGAGCTTGATCATGCAGTCTAAATCCGTAACCGGTAACGAGACCCCGATTCTTGCAGGAAGCGTCTGACGCAGTGTTGGGCTTGTATAAGAAGCAATCGGGGATGATCCCCTCCACCGTCTTGAGGAAGTCGGGAAGAGGAATGTCAGAGGGATCAGGGTCGCCCAAAAAGGGAGGTTCCTGTTCGTGCAACGAAGGATCAGGTGAGAAGTAGGAATCGTGGAGGTCGTCTCCTAAAGATGATGGCTCTTGAATGGGATCGGGAACCGGAATGGAGATCGCCGAGGACGGAGTGGCAACCTGGCGAGATGGACCAGCGACGGCGGCACAGTGTCGCTTTGGGACGTTGGCTACCCAATGTGAAGTGTAATCGGTAACCGGAGGCAATTTTCGCTTGAAGTTACGCAGGGTAGAGTCCATAAGATCGTGCACTTGAGAACTAGAAAGGGGACCGCTAGGACATGGCGGATCAGACCGAATGCTGTGAGATGAACGGGAAGACAAGTCCAAAGGAATGAGGCGAGCAGAGGAAGATGCTGCCTTGGCAGCAGCTCTGCGAGTCTTGACTTACAGCTTTAGTCTAGCATAAGCTTCTTTAGGATGGGCAAGGTCCTCGCTGAGGGAACGTAGATCCCGCTGTGGCGCAGGTTGGCTGCATGGGATCGGGGAAGAAGTAACCGTGTCATGCGGTTGGAGGGGAACCGAGAGTTCGCAAAGAAAGGGATTCTCCAGTGGCAACTGGGAATCGAGAGGCTCATGATCAGCTGTAAGTTCTAAAACCTCAACAGCTTCAGAAGCCGGTTGCGTCAAAGGAACCGGAGAGGTGGAGGGCGGATCGAGGATCCGTCTTTGGGCGTGCCCTTTGCTCTAGGCATGGTCAGGCAATCGAAGGTAATCGGGAACCGTAGAGGTAACCGGGAACCGAGTTCACTTGAAGAGTGACGTAAACAGCGTCCGTCGTAGAGAAGAAAAGGTGAGCATAATGCTCCGCTTCGGTTTATATATGAGGAGGCTGCGCAGTAGGTAGCGACGCGGAAGGATATCTTCGATTTATTTTCTCTAGATTAAACAGCATTTGGAGAAAAGAAATACTTTAAATAAGGGAATGTATATTTTCACGGCAACTAGAAACTGAAATTTTAACTGCTATACACTACATGCACTGTCAATACTGTACTGTACCAAACAAACCTAAAACCTGACAAAATTATAAAAAAAAAACGACAGAAGATGTTTTTTTTTCTTTATACACCTTTTCACTTAACTACATTAACTGGTTTTCAATAAATAACTTTTCAATGTTTTATTGAGATAGCTTCTGGGCTAACAAAAAGGTCCATTGATGGTCTGCTGAAACATCAAAACTGGTTTACAACACAAGAAAACAGGAGAAATTTGTGCAAAGGATTCTCGGGCACCATACAAATATTAAGTGATGTGGTGCTTTTTAGGCGAAGCAGTGGTGCCTAATTCTCGAAGCTAGTTTTTCTCAGCCCAAGAATTTCTTGGGGCCAGCAAGTAAAAGATTATATTTTCTTTAAGAGAAAAACCCATCCACTACTTCTACATAATTGACCAAAACCCTCTAAATATTATTCCCAAACAAAACCTTTTTTAGGCCACTTAAAAAAAAAGAAAGTTGTTTTTTGGGCCTTTGTCTTAATTCTTCTTACCATGTGTCCACAAAGTTATTTAATGATAAGAAAAGTGGTTTTATATTTTCATTCCTCATTCTTAAGATCCATTTTGATCTGTAACTGCTTTTTTTGCTGCGTCGTTTCTTTTTATTTCTTTTTATTCCAGAGAACCAACTTTTTTTTTAAATAGCCTTAATACACGATTTTCACGCTCACATTACATCATAAAAGACAAACTTACCTGTTTCCTCCAGTTGTGGGGAGTAAATGACGATCACCATCAAGAAATCTTGTTTCGTCAATATCGCCTTCCTGGCAATAGGTGTCAATGTAGGTCTTTTTTAAAGAGCTTGTATTTAGGATTCCATCAACAAGTAAGCTGCTCATTGCTGGGTGAAACACATCCTTATGAAGCAGCATTACCTATACAGGTAAAGATAGATAAATTTTAAAAGTATATATTTAGTTTAATTGTTGTGTAACTTAAAATCTGTGTGCAGAGAGAGTACAGTATGGTCTCACAAATAAACCCCATTTTATCACTTCTACCGAAATACTTCCCTTTAGTTTAATGCTAATATCATTTATATTTATACTACATGATCAAAAACGTTAAATTCCACTTTAAGAAGCTTCATTGGCTCATCACCGTGCGGTGTCCCTGCTCCTTCCCTCTCAATCATTTGAGCATCTGACCACGTCGGTTGCTGCACTGTAGTCGAAATGACTTCGCAAAGTAATGCCTCTGAAACCGCTCTCACGTCCGATCACGAAAATTCATGCTGTCACTGGAAATCGTCTAACTCACAGAAAAACACACAACCAAAAGGACAAGTGTTCAACAGAAGAAAACTTGCAACTTTTCAGTGGACACTGGCTGCCACCCTCTGAAGGCTAAAGTCACTGAGTCATACTTCACCACATTCCCACAACTATTAACAATAACTTTTTGAATTTTTGCACTGGTTCACAGTGAGCCTTTGCTCCAAATTTTGGGTCACAAATGCTTGTTGTTGTTGGTGCTGCTGTGTCTCTGTGGTGGTTGCAGGAAAGATAAGCCACTGTGAATGAAGTTGGTTAGAAAGTTCTGGCAAAATAAGTTGGACAATTTGGCAGTAAAAGGGAGATTGTACGTTCAGCAGACGGGTGTTACTAAGCTAGCAATGTTGTATTGCAAGGGACTCAAGAGCTCGGACGTGAGCTACCCCGCACAAGTTCGACCTTAACATTACTTTTGTTTTTCTCCCAATCGATTTTATGTTTAGTTTTTGAGGGGTATTCGGCTATGGTACTCTTTGTTGTCATTCTTCTCAGTAGCTTGTAGGTGTTTAGTGACTCAAACGCAAACATTTCGCTTAGTCTCGCCAATATATCCTTTCTTACACACTCCGCAGGAAACCCAGCGCACAGCTCATGGAGCAGTTGGTAGTTTAACATTGGCGGCAGATGGTTTCGCTTGTGAGTTCTCGGCTTTTGTACTAAGGCTACTTCAGGAGTAACAGTACGACACTTTGTTGTCGATACTCTCTTGGCTTTGGATCTTGTATTGTAGTGGTGGTTTTCCACTGAGACGGGTAGCTGAGGTTGATGTTGTCGTAAAAATCATCGCAGGACATCACTAGCCGAAGAACTAGTGAAAATCGTGGGACTGGAACAGTCCCGAGGAATCAGGAGAAAGCTGGGGGGGAAGAGGGGTGACGGAAGCACGGATCTCTTCTTCTCAGCTTCTCAGTGGGGGACGTAAACAACAACCTGACAAGCCATGTGCTTTTCGGGAATGAGGATTTTGGTGGGAACCGGACAGACATAGCATGGCCGGTTGGCTGTTCTTTGAACAGCATGGTGCTTTGTGTCGGACCCCAAAATTTGGTAAACTATGGTAAGTTAAAGAAAGGCGGGAAGGCCCCTTTCAAGCATTGGTGGGCTCCTTTGGTGGAGCAGTATAACGGTGGCTACAGCAGTGATTTGGTTGGTCTAGCGGTACATGTGCAGTATGTTTTGGTGCGATGGCGACTTTAGCGGCATGCGGAACGGGAGGCTGAAGGGCCGAGGTGGCAGCGATGGACGCCGGTCGTTGCCATATTCAGTGTTTCATCACGTATGCTTCAATTGTAGACTGCATTGTGAAGCAAAGTATGCCAAGCGAGTCTATGAGCAGTTGGACAAATGCAGTTGGTGTGGAGCCACATGGAGGGAAGCTGGCAGGGATATTCCCCCATTCGACTTAACCGTAAACGTTCGTAAGCAGGGCATACCGAGGAAGTTTGTGGGGCAGTCGGCACATCAATCGGCTTCCCACACGAAATTTTCCGAGCGATATGGCACTGGACGGAAGCTGCAAAGTGGCACTAATGACGCCACACTACAGGATTGGAGGAAAGTAACATAGGCGGTGGATCGACAGCGGCGCCAACCTGAGGCACAGACCAGTTGGACTAGCTTTGGAGGTGGAGGTTGCGACTAAACGAATGGACGTCCATATGCGGGCATCAGGATGGCTTGACAGACAGCAGGGCTCTAAGTTTTGCGTGAACCCCATTTCCAGGGAATAGGACGTCGAGGAACCATCGCAAGGATTGACGTGGCGGCAATTGCAGGGCACTGCCGACATGGCTTGCAGGGTTTTGCATGGCGAACAGTGCTTGACCAATTCCACAAGTGGTATCCATCCCTTCCTTGGCGGTACAGGAACTTAAACGGCAGGCTGATAGACTGCAACTGATGTTCGACACTGCGCGTATTACCACAGCCAACGCCGTCTGTGGATAGCACCGCAGCAAGCGCGTCTGGATTTTCTATGGACGAGCTTCATTAGGCATTGGACACTGGCGCGATGAAGTCACCATTGAACTCTTCATTGGAGGTATGTGTCGGGTTTTCGGTGGATAGTACATTCGACGGCTCCTTTGATGACGAATGATTTACCTTGACCACCTGTACATACAGGTAGTATGTGTGCCACGTTTTTTTTTTTTGTTTATTTTAGCCAATTAATATCAGCCTTTTCACCTCTTTACATCTTATCATGATTATCTTTTTAAGGATTTTGTAAAAAAAAATGTGTAGCTTTCATGCACATTATTATTTGATACGGTGTAATTTGTAGGTCGAACCCTGTAAGTATGAGACAAGTACTAGTTGTCACGATGGTCACGCATTGCAATGTAATGTTTGTTTGTCTATGCAATAAATGGCTGTGTACCAACAGATATGTGTGGGGAGACAACACAACGGCTTTGCTCTCCCTATCATATTCCCCGTGGAGTGGTGTGGGCCAACAGACCGGACGACAACTTCACGGCTGTACCTCTGTGGGTAGCGCCCCGGATGGAATTTAAGCGTCGCACGACTGCAGAGTGGCGCCTAATCCGACCGCACCTGTGTCCCATCCCGCCGGGGCTAGAGAGTGTTCGGCCCGGCGATCAGTTCAACGTCAATTGATTTGCTGCGTTAGACCGTCAACGCCATGATTTAAAAGGAATAGTAGTAAGAGACAAGTTTGGGATGTCAACGTCTTACCAGTTATCTCTAAAAGGAGACGGCCCGATTTTAAAAGCCCAACACACAACTTAAAGTTTGTGAGGGGTCAAACGGACCCCAAACAGATGGAACAATACCAGCCCAGTGGTCAGAGTCCCGGCCTCCCAACCAAGAGGACGCCTACTCAAATTCAGCATATAACCGATACAGGACTTAAAAATATTCACTGCTCACAAATGGCCATGTACCTTTGAGGGCCAACTGTGCGTACTTGCCATGGTTATAGCCGAAACGTCAGTTAAATTTGTACAGAACAAAACTTGTTAAGCTTTCTTTCCAAGTTTTCATCATTTGTAGTATGATATCAATTAACTCCATAAAAACCGAGCAAAGAATCAAAATTGAAGACAAAGTTGGCGGTTTGATTTACTAGTAGCTCTTTTCCTATTGCCCATCGCCACCGTGATTTCAAACTAATTCTCGGTTAATTCAGGAACGTCAGCTAAATCTTCCGCCATTTGAAAAGTAAACAACAATATTTTTCAAACCTAAATTATTAAGTGTTAGTTAATGTTAATTTAATAGTATTTTTTTTTAATTTTTTAATTCATCAGTTGATTTAATTTGTAAATAAAATGTATAAAAAAAATTGGTCACAAATAGGTTTTTAGGACCTCTCATGCTAAAGAATGTTGTCGAAAACATTTAAAATTTGCTTAACAGTGTGGTGCATATGTGTCCTGGGAAGCCGAAAATAGGCCCTCAAATAGTGTAAAATGCTTCAGCTTCCCTAGACCCCCTGGCTGGTTTCGCCGGGCCCCTGCTAAAATACAACAAATTGTAACTAAAAATTTTCATCTTCCTTGCCCCCCTGTCGGGGAATTTTGGGGGGGGGGGGGAGGGGCCCCATTTGGAGATGGCTAGTGCGACTACTGCTCCCTATAACTTATCTACTTCCTTATCACATAGAAATTATTGAAAAAATATATATACACATAATTCACACTATACCTCTTCATAGCTGGCATTCAATTGTCCACACAAAACCCATAGAAAATGATGAGGGTCTTGATTGGCAGTGGCTTCTAGGACAGCGGAATCTAATTTACAAAAAAGTGGGGAAAACATTGAAGGTTTAACACAATTAGCCAAACTCCAAAACTGTCTGAAAACCATAATTGTAGCAAGCCATCACAGATAATTACAACAGACAAATTAGAAAGTTCTGCAAAAAAACATACCTGGTTTTTGTAGGAGAATTGGAATTCTCTGAGTATCCGAACGTGCGGTTCTACCGTTGGGTTTAGCCTGTTACCGCAGACCCATATTCAAAAAACACACAATCACAATCCCCGTCTCCTCATCTTCACTTTTTCCTCACGTCACTTCCAGTCCATCTGCCTCCAACTTCCGCTTCTCAGAATCCCCACTTTTGACAAGGCCTACACCTTGCACAAGGGAGGTGACCAGGCTCCCACGGTAGAACTGCACGTTCAGATGCTCACAGAAATACAATTCTCCTACAAAAACTAGGTAGGTTTTCTGGTAGAATTTACTAATTCTCCAGTGTATCCTTCCTTTATCGGAAACCAACTGTTTCCTGATAGATACACTGCAAGCCTTCTAAGCCATGGATCACCTAAAACTTTCAACCTCTACCTGGCTGTCCGACAGCACGCATAAAAACCCAGCCCCAAGAGGCAATCGTTAGCACAGCTCACAGATCTCAAGCTAGGAGGTGGTCACGCCGATAGGGATAGGAACGATGCCGTCCGAGTGTTACCATGCCGGGCACTATGGTTGTGGTTCATATCGTGTAGTTTAAAATTGAAAGTTTTTATTTAGGACCCCCAAATCTAAATTCATAGTTTAATTTTAAAGCAACTCCTAGTTTGAAAATTTATGGTTTAATTGCGCCCATCGGCAGTTTCTGAACTTAGTTAATCATAAACGTCAGGGTGGTTCCCTTTCTAAAAAAAAGTCTATTCTACTTATTTTAATCAACTTAATTTAAGTGAAAGCCCTGCTTTAATTGCTAGTACTCCCGTTGAGTCGATCTAGTTCAGATTTAACTGGAAGTTTCGTTGAGTCTGTGCGCAAACAACATACTGTAGGCCTAATTGTAACTTGCGGCTGCTTTTTATATTAGGAGGTTGAAACATACCTGAGTGAACTTTCTTGATGTGAAAGGTAACTGTTTTCTTAAACGCCAAAGTTCATTTGTTGAATTTATTAATGTAAATTCGTTGCTTTATTTTCAAAAGCTTTCAGTTGTAAAAACGTGATAAAATGTAAAGTGCCTTTTTATTCTTACTGTCTATAAATAAAGCCGAGCGTTTTGAACGTCAGTTGTTTTTACCCCGTTATTAATTGTAGAGTTAAAATATTACGTAAATCCCCTTTTATTCTTAACTCAGGATTTTGCTGCAATTAATGTCACTCCACCTGGTGGCAGCGCGTACCGTGTAAATTAGTACTTGTTAGCCTATTTAAATTGATAGGACATTTTCGCTCCGTTCCCTACATCGGGCCCGTAGCCACGACTGTGCTTTGATAGTCAACCAAAACACCAAAAGTATTATTTTAAACAAGACCGAAGTCTACCTGATGTCGGGGATGTTACAAGCACCTCAGCCGTCGTAGCATCCGCCGTTACATCCTTCAATTAAATTCTCAAAGTCAAGCTGTGCATTACACTTCGTCCCCCTTCCTTCAATAGTTGCAGTGCATAACACTGTAGTTTAATATTTTGTACACCAAAACTCCCAAAGTAACCAAAAAACCAATTTTCCATTGTCTAACAGTTGAAAACCCGTTATTGGCACATGTGTACATAGTCCCTGTTCCTTCAAGCGGCTCCCAAGGAAAAGCCTTTGTTCCCCCGACTTCTCCTCCCACTTTCCATTGTTCTCAAGGCCCTCAGCCAACCAGACCCCCGTAGCTCTCCTGTCCGTCCGCGCGAACTTCTGGCCTCTGGCATAAAAAGCCCCCGCTCCCCTCACTCTTTAGCACAGCACAACTCACAGATCTAAAACAAGTGGTGGTCACGGCCGGTCAGGAGTGGAGATGCCGCGTTCTGAAGGTTGCCATGCCGGGCAGAGGTAGTGGTCAGTATGTTACTAGTTAATTGAAAGTTTAATTTTAGGACCCCCATTCTAAATTTATAGTTCAATTTTTAACTTACCTCTTGTTTTAGAATTTTACAGTGGAGTAAGCCAAACGGCATTTTCGGTCTTTACTTGCTGTAATGTCAGAGTGGTTCTCTTCCTAAAAACCAGCGTTCCTTTGCTTATTTTAAACCACGTTTTAACTTAAACGGTAGACATTGGCTCTTGAGGATTCGGGCGCTCTTTTGCGAAAGAGATATATGTCTAAGACTAATTAAGACTTTAGCGGATGCGAGTTTAAATTAGAGAGTTTTCAGGATTGGACCCAAAAACTACTTTTTCTAGTTGAAATTGTTTATACTTATGTTAAAAGCCCGTTGTTGCTTTTTGTTCTTGAATTTTCTAAATGTAAATTCGTTTGCTTTCACGGAAAGCCTTCTTGCTTTAATTCAAAGCTTCTCATGTAAACTAGTGACCAAAATGTAAAGTGCCTTTTTCATTTGTTGTGATTTTTATTAAAACCAAGAGTTTTTAAAACTTCAAGTACGGTTTCTAGTGTAGATTAATTGCTTGCGTTTAAATAACATGTAGCCCATTTTATTCTAAACCCCCTTAGCTTTTAAACTTACCCACCGGTGGTGGCAGCCTTAAAGACCAGGTAGATAGTTTCTGGTTAGACCTATTCATTTTTAAAATAGGAAAGTATCTTCACTCCCTCCGGGATTGAGGCCCAACTGTGCTGTTATACTCCATAATAGTCAGAAAGTAATTATTCAGTCATATCTACAAGCTGGATGTCAACCATGAGTGCGGAGACGTTACAAGCACCTAGCCCGTCGTAGCGTCCGCCGCTACACCAATGTCTGTTTAGTCGGGGGTTAAGTTTTACTGCTGCATCTCCCCAGTTTTGGTCCTTTTGGGAGGTCAGAGGACGTGGGATGCTTTCGCCGGATTTATTTTTTTTCTTTCTCTTCCTTCCTGTTCCCTAACGTTACTATTTTGGTGTGTGCGTGGGTTGACCCTATATAAGTCAATGCCATTATTTAATCAGATATATAGACGATTTTGTTGCAATTTACTCTATAGAAATAGGATTTATGGGGGCTAGTGGCTAAGTGTCTTGTGCCTTCCCCATACCCAATTTTGTTGTTAACCCTCGAGGCCCCCCCCCCCCCTTTAAGTATAGAATTCTGGTGTTCGGAATCATGGGTGCGACAGGATGTTTCGGGTTACAGTTTAGAGCGGAGGGTCTGAAGGCTAAAGGAGTAACGCGTTCCGGCGGGCCATCGGCTGGCTGATCGACTGGGCTTGCCCGGCAGTACAGCGCGCCAGCGGTGTGCCCTGCGCGGTGTCTTCCTTTCAGTTAGGCCTCTGAAGTTTGTGTAGGTGTGTGCTTGGGGGAGCACCGGAGGTAGGTGTGTGGGAATCTAATAAAGAGATCGCCGAGTCTCAGGCCGGTTTGTTAAAAGGGTTGCCCTCTGTATCAGTCTGATCAACTGGTACAGTTCTTTAAAGCGGAATTATGGTCGCTTCTTTGAAATAAGAATTGACAAGGACCATCATCAAAGGAGAAGGCACTGCCAATCCAAAGACCTTCAACACTTACCCTCAATCTGAAGTCGAACAATCACCTTATATCACGCTTATTTTCACAATCCCACGAAATAACAAAATTTCAGCAAATTTT
>JAHWFP010154268.1:42891-58236 GCA_023313725.1 Lithobius niger | reverse complement strand
CGTAACGACCGTTCGTCTGCTTCGAATATTGGGCGAACGGTCGTTACGAAGTAGTGAACTGTGTTGTTGTGGAGCCTGAAGATGATAGTCGCCTGAGCCATTACACCTCCAAGACTGCTGACTATCAAAAATTTGCTGAAATTTTGTTATTTCGTGGGATTGTGAAAATAAGCGTGATATAAGGTGATTTTTCGACTTCAAAATGAATTTTCACAGTAGACCATGTGACATTATCCTAAATCGAAATTTCTTACAGCTGATGTGAAGATGGAATTCGGGACCTCCCTATTCCTTCCACACAAAGTGTCTGCCCCCACCTCTGTTCTTCGCGATAATTACTGTCTGCTTTGCCTAAGCATTCGGGCGGCCTCTCCGGCCAATGTTCCCAATACGGCCGCCACGCCCTATTTGAGAAGCTCTCCGCGTAACCTCCGCCCGAGGACACAAGGGATCTAGCCTCTGTTATCAGCCAAGTATTTCGGAAGACCTGTTTCGCTACATATCATTCTATGAACTAGTTCACTCGAGCACTCTTCAATTCTACACTATTACTTTGAGATGTGGTCCTCAATACAGCACCCAATCTCCATGACTCTACTCGCCATCTTCTACGAAACCAGCCAATCCATGAGTCAGACACGCTGTTTAGGGGACTTATCCCTAAGTTGGCCCCTCACCTCGACATCACTCACAAACCTAAGTCTGTCCGGCCAAAGCTCGTCCATCGTTCCCGAGCCCCTGGATACCAGAGTCACGGTGATTCCAAGGAGGACTGGGCTCCGCTTCCATCAGCACGCATGGAGGCATGAACGCCTTCTTCGCCTTAACGGGACCCGTCGCCCCTTCAAGCTAAGGGCCAGGGGCACGGGCGCCCCTTTGGCCGAAGCGCAACACCCGAACGTCAACCCAACCCAATCCAACCCACCCAACCCAACCCAACCGCTGACAATTACCTCTTGCCCCCTCCAGTCGTAGGGCATCTGCGTTTCTTCCTCTCAACATGGCAGGATCTCACCACTGATCCAACCGTCCTTTCCATCATTACTCACGGATTCCGTCCAACTTTTCACTGGCCGCCGCCTCTACGATCCCCACCATGGGACGAGGCAACGAGCCCCTCGATCCCCCTGTCCTCAGAAGTCTTCGATCTGTTAGCAAAGCGTGCTACACGAGCTGCTTCCAATCCGGACCGGCTGGGATTCTACAGTCGCATATTTCTGTGTTCCAAGAAGACAAGAGGCTTCCGACTTGTTTTCAACCTTCAGCCATTGAATCGATTCATTAATAATCCCCCCCCCCTTTCAGATGGAAACAATAGAAACCATCCGCCACTCTCTAATGCCCCTCGATTGAACAATTTCTATAGATTTTGCGGACGCTTAAAATTATATTCCGCTTCATACCTGTCTGGCACCTCTTCCGCTTATTTATGACGGCGTTGTCAGCGAGTTTCTTTGCCTTCCGTTTGGTCTAGCCCCCCGCCCCCCGCCGCATCATTGCAAATCAAGTAGTCCGAATTCCCGTCAACAACACAACTGAAGTCACCTATCTTCAAAAAGGCAGGGGCACCCGCTGTCGATCCCTCCATAAAATCACATCAGAAATCGTCAGTCTCTGCATATCCCTTCGGACAGTCCTATTTCCCTTGCACATTCCGGGCAACCACAACGTCATTCACGAATCTTTGTCCCGTTGATCCTCACCACCAGGAGAATGGACCCTCAAGACTTTCATCCATGAATCTCTTTTCAAAATTTGAGGCCGGCAAATTGGTAGACCTGTTTGCCACAAGGCTCAATGCCAACTTCCCCAGTTCGCCAGCCCGGTTCCGGACAACCAAGCCTGGGCCATAAATGCCCTCACCCTGAATTGGAATCATCTCTTCGGTTATCTCTTTCCTCTACTCAAGTTTCTTCCTCTGGTCCTCCGCAAGATCGCTCAATCCCTCGGTCTGTTCATTCTGGCCCGCACCTGCATGGTTCCCTCTGTTACTCGATCTCCTCGTCGATTCACTTCGCTGTCTCCTGGTCTCTATCGACCTCCTTTCCCAACAGAGGGGAACTGTGTTTCATCGCCATCCGCAATCACTGCGACTACACGGGTGGCTACTACCGTCCGATTACTTGAAGCGACAGGTGTTATACAGTGTAAACGCGGTCTCGTATCAGACGCTCGTGGTGAGGACACCTTAACACCACTGAAGAAAAAACCTGAGGGCAGAATTCTTCCACACCAGAAGAAAATCGTCTATATGGCGATTACGAATTAAAAATGTAAATAATGTATATTTTTCTCTTAGGCATAAAGCCGAAACACTTTCCAGCTTAGTTGTGTTTTAGATGTTGACAACACACGATATTTTTTATTTGTAACAGGTGACGACTTTGTTTATTTATGAAAAAAGTCCGACGTTCAAACCACTGTAAAAACTAACTTAATCTACGCTATAGCCCTTTAAAAACTAGCTGGTACATTTAATCTTTTGATTTGTGCACTTAACGCATTTTGGTAAACTTAACTTCTTGCCATGAACCCTACCGGAGCTCAAACTTTTATGTTTGTTTATTTTTACGGACCCAGTGTACGAATTTTTATGTCTATTTTTTTTAGCATCTCCATCCAAACTCAGACCGTAGCAAACCTCTAAAAACGAAAACAAACTAGCTTTCCTTCAATTAAATCATGCCTTGTATATAGCAATCCGTTTCCCAAAGTCGAATATTTATTCTGAGCAATACTCTTCGTCCCCCCCCCCTCCTTCAATAGTTACGATGCATAACAACGTAGTTTATTTTTATAGGCCTAAATTCACGTTGTTTATGAGTTTTAAACTCACTGCACTTCCATGCCAGGCCTCTAATTGTTTACAAAGCCTTTAAAAATCCTTTGTTGACTCAGCTCCTTCAATACCGTAGCCGTAAACACACGGAGTCAGCACCCAACGCATTGAGAGAGCTCAGCTACCCTAGCCGTCTGCGCTGTCATGGCCGACTTCCGGTAGTGACAGCTCGGCAGATTTTGGTCAGTCTCTCCTCCTCCAAGCGTCCACCTCTCCCCACTCACCCCCTCCGTCGCTCTCCTACACGTCCGCGCTAACCCTCTACCTGCCTGCCAAGCAGAAGGCATAAAAACCCAGACGCAGTAGAGTTTCGTTAGGACAGCTCCGAGCGCTGCTCGGGAGAGCACAGCTCAGGATTCTCAAAGCTAGAGGACGCTACGCCGGTCGGGAGTGGAGATCCCGCGGTCCGATTGTTGCCATGCCGGGCAAAGGTAGTGGTTCGTATGTAACTTAGTTTAGATTGAAATTTTATCTTTTGGACTTACACGTCAAAATTTATAGTTTAATTTTAACTTAACCTCGTAGCTTTGAAAGTAATTTTATGGTGCGTCAAGCCAAACGGCATTTCGGACGTTGGCGGCCGTAATTTAAGGGTTCACGGTCCCTTACTAAAAACCAGCTTTATTTCATCGTTTCTTTAAACGCAGTTTAATGTAAACAAAGGATGGTTTGATCTTCGTGGGAGGTTCCATTGATTAAACGCTCGGATCGACTTTATAGGTAGCTGCGGCTTCTGTAATTTAAGGGGTTGACTTATCAACAGCAACTCTAGGAGGTTTAATGCTTTGCTAATACACGTTGAAACATAACTGTAAAACAGGTCTACTATTACTACACAGCCGAGGCTGTTCGTAATTTAGAGGGCTCTTTTGCGAAATCCCCTTGTGCCTAATCAAACTCACTGTTTCTATTTGAAATTGTTTTTGTGAACATAGCGTTGTTCAAGTCTGAATTTAATGTAAATTCCCCATGTATTTTATAACCTAAACTAGGTGTAATGTTACCAAATGTAAATGTAAAGTGCGATATTTTCTTTATGTTTGTTTAAAATAAAAACCAGGAGTTTTTTTAACGTCCGTCTGTTTATTCGCTCGTTATTTGCTAGAAGTTAATAGGTAAGACAATTCTCTTCAAGTTTAACTTAGCTAGCCTTTTCCCACCTTGGTGGCAGCGTTACCCACTATTTATTCACTAGTCAGGTCTTAGATTAGGACTTCAATGCTCCATTCCCTACATCGGGACAGTAGCAGTTGTGCTGTTTAACCGAAAAAGTATTCGAAAGCAACACGGAGTGAAAGATAGTATGATCCAGTTACACCAGGCGACCGGCGATGCTACAAGCACCTACCCCGTCGTAGCACCCGCCGTTACAACAGAACAAGCCTCCCGCATCGTGTCCAAAGCCGTCCGAGAGTCTACCAACAAAGTTCATGACAGCCATTGGCGACAATGGTTTCGTTGGTGCCTCCCACGGCAAATTTAGTCCAGTCAGTCCCTCTATTCCAAACTTCTTACGGTTCCAAAACGATCTCTTCACCGACGGTCTCCAAGGACCTACTATTCTGGTTCACCGGTCCATTCTTAACACAGTCTTGAAGGCTGCTAGCAGTACGAGTCTCCTAGATAACTTTCACATTCCGGCTCTAATTAGAGTCCTTCGAGATCAAACGACCGAGGGTCCTACGCCTCTTTCCAGACTGGAATTTATCCTTGTTTTGACGTCACTTCTCTCCGTCTCTCGCAAAACCGTTTTTCTCGTTGCCCTAGCAGCATGCCTTCATTGCAGTGAATTACAAGCTCTCTTGGCTACCCCTGCAGACTGCTTCTTTCTTAATGATTACTCAGGAGTAATGTTAACCCCATTTGCGTCTTTTTGGGCTAAGGCACAGAAGCCTTGTGAACCATCTCATCCTTTTATCATTCCAGCCCTTTTGTAATTTGCAACTTTGTCACATACATGTGACTGGATAGGAAAGGATTGAAAATCGCTGACACCCCACCAAAAGTAAAAAGAAAAAAAAAGTGATAAAGAGTAATAAAAAATATAAATAAAATCAATAATGTATTAGAGGCAATCAAAAGTACTTCACATGCGTGGTCAAATAGTCCCTCGGCGATACCAGGTCACTCCTGAAGCACCGGCAGTTAGTGCCAAAACCACGTCCGATGGTAAACCATTCCACACACTTAACACCCTAGATGAGAAAAAGAACTTTCTACAGTTCAACGTTGCCTCAGGTTTTATCTATTTAAAGGGGTCTCCCCTGGTTACACTGTCCCGGCCGTTGATGATGGTCCTTGTCGAGTTCCAGCGGGGTACCGTTGCCCAAACGCACATTGCCCGTGCGAAGTAAGGTAGTAAGTAGCATTGTAGACTGACCAATGACAGCATGTTGACGAGGAAGGCGATCACGCAGCCCGAAGCCACAGCCTGTAGAGAGGCCACTATTCTTGCTGTGTTCGGGTGCTTGTAGAGAAAGCTTGTACAGGAAGCAATCTGGAATAATGTTTTCCAGTCTTTAATAGGTCCGGAAGAAAGAATCTCAGAAGAGTCCGGTTCACCTGGAAAGAGAGGCTCGAAGTGTGTGTGTCGAGAAGGGGGATGGTCTGAGGCGATCGTGGCATGGGCAATGTCTCAACGATGGAGCTTGAATCGTTGGAATCATCCAGGGAAAGTGGTCACAAAGGACACTGGGGCAAAACAGGATGGAAGGCGACTAAACCAACTGTTGAGAAGGGCCTGCAGCTTCCAAGTGGGAAAGCTTTGTCGTCTTGGTAGCAGAGGCGACCCAGTCTTATGTATAACGAGAAGGACCCGGCACCATTGGCGTTGCTGGTCGCTTGCATTTGAAGGATCGAAGCGCCGTCTTCATTAATTCATGGACTCGTTCCTTGGAGAGTGGTTCACTATGACATTCGGCAACCATGGACTGGGAGGTCACCGAGCGCCGAGGATTGAGAAGAAAGGTCTAGGGGTCCGTCCGCGATTCGAGAAGAGGACTGTTTGGCAGCAGCCTTTCGCGCTTTAACTTGTAACCTGAGGCGAGCGTAGGCCTCCTTGGCCTGGAACAATTTGTCCTGAAGGGACCGCAACTCAAGTGTAGGCTGGGGCTGGCCGCACCGAAGGGGAGACATTGTCACCGTGTCAAGAGCAGGGCCCGAGACCACAGCGGGACCCGAGACCACAGCAGGGCCCGACGGAGAGGGATCGTGGATGGGAACCGCAGTAGACAAGGCGCTGTCCCCAGGTTGCCATGGGCAGGCAGCAGATAGGGTAGAGAAACCAGGCAAGGGTGGATCAACTTGCAAAAGTTAGGCAGAGGCCGGCGGGGTGGCCATCCTGGCCGAAGGTTCTCAAGGCGCACCCTTCGTACGAGGCATCAGCTGGCGCTCGCGAGTAGAAGAGACGAGGAGCAGTACACAGCACACAAGTAAAAGTACATTTTTACAAGTAGACGCAGACAAGAAAAGATGAAGCATCGGTCGCCGACAAGGTTTATGTAGACGGAGGCTGCACAGTAGGATGTGCAGTGGTTAGCGGCGCGAGGAAAGCTCCAGAACTGTAATCCCTAGTACAAACAGCCTAAGCAGAAGGAGAAAGCTAAAAGATCAGGCAATGGATATTTTCATGGCATATAGAAATACAATTTCTGCACATGATCTCCATGATCCACCACATATTTAACTGCAAAAGGCCCCTAGCCCTACAACCTCTACGCGACAGCGCAAGAAAAAATGTAACCGTCCTCTAATTTTCTGAAAAACCGTCACTTCTACGTATGGACACACTAATTTTCTCCTTTATAATCACCGCCCTAAACGACGTTCACGACACAACCAGCGGTCCACTGTCAAACAAGGCATCGAAACCTATAACAAAATTGTACCTCCATTTTCAAACTTAAATCAACGTTGGAGGCCTCCCCTGCAAGCGCGCACCAGCCCAAGGCCGCAAAAAAAAAATAAAAAAACAAACCAAAGTTTACAATAAGCCTAAACTGACAACGGTAAAAAAATCACCTAAACCTTAGTCCCAGACAAAAAACACCCAAAACACACCAGCGAATTCCAAATGGTCAGAAAACCAAAACAAAAACGGACCTGCCGATTTTCCGGCTCTAAGCCTAATTCCACGGACCCGTAGTCCATTTGGTCGCAAATCACTTCACAGACCCGATGACCCTTTTTAAACATATAGCCCTGTAAACAACGTAATTCACACAAGTTTCTAGACCATGAACCAAGCGTTCCTTAAGCCACGTTCATGTTGCTTAGGCCTAACCGAAAACGCTGTCGGCAAACCCGATGCGCATGCAACCAACGAACAACAATCTCACATGACTTCATCAATACTTCTCGTACACAATGTAGAAAACTCATAGTAACACAACACAACGAAGGCATGATAACCCATTATCGCAGACTTTCCCCAAAACAATTGGCAAAAGAAAAATTAACTAAATAACGCAGACAACCACATGGGTCGGCACCAACGTCAAAAGTGGGGATTCTGAGAAGCGGAAGTTGGAGACAGACGGACCGGAAGTGACGTGAGGAGAAAGTGAAGTTGAGGAGTTAGGGATTGTGATTGGTTGTTTTTTGAATAGGGGTCGGCGGTAAAAGGCGCAATCCCAACAGTAAAACTGCTAGGGAGGATACGCTGGAGAATTAAGCACATTTAATACTCAAACCATTTTGTGTGGCTATATTTGCAACTGCCTTTCAATCGTAAATCGATACGACCAGTGTTTACGAGTTAACCAGATAACCAATTTTGAAACCATCTTCAAAATATTCTTCATTGCAATCTAGCGTGTTACGACCAAATCCATTAGCTCCATAAAATCAGAAGGAATTTTGTTTGGAGGAGGAAAAAAAAAGGGTCCAAAAGCTAATGCATTTTTATCAGTGTTTGCAAGAATTTATAGGGTTGGGGATAAGAATTTGTAACTCAAAAAAGTCCCTATTGAAACGTGTTACAGTACACTCATTCCTATTAGTTCCGTCCGAGTTTTCAGAGGGCGCCACGTGTTCCTCTGGAAGTTTTTACTCATTTTTCAGCCCAAATCTAAAGTAAACTAAATTACAACTACGCTAAACGAAACAATAATTAAATACAAGCTTGTTTAGTTTAATTTTAGGCTGAAAACTGAGTCGAAATTCCCACATAAATATAAACTTAGACGGAACTAATAGGAATGAATCTAAGACTTTTCAGAAGGGGTCTTAGTCACAAATTCTCCTTCCCAACCCTATACATTTTTGGTGTCAGTAATTTTTTCAGGCTTTTAAGAGGTTTAATTTTAGAAATTTTCTTAATGGCAGCAAATTTCGTTAGCATCCAAGTTTGTGAATTTAATGAATTTAGCCTTAGTGCATGAGGTCACAGTAAGGTGTAGGCCTTGCAGGCAGTCGGACACAGGCTACCACTAAGCCGTGTCTTAAATACTCGATCATAAAATCATTGGGTTCTAATAGGGCGATATCTCGGTAACCAAGCATTTTTGGATAGGTGTTGTATTGGACTTTTTTACTTGCTATTACCTCCTTAGTATGCCCTAGAAGTTTGAAGGTTTTACTCTGAAACACCCTGTATATTGACCAAAACAGAGGGGGGAATGTTCCATGGGAGGGGGGGGGGAGATTAGTCTTCCAAGGCTGGGATGGCCTGAAGACCTGGAAGAACCTGTCACCTCTCTATGTAGATAGATGCAGGTGGCGAAGGATGCAAAGGAAGAAAGGTTGCAATCTACCTATGCTGTGGTCATGATCTCGGTTGGAGGACTTGACATCAGTAGACATCGAAGGGTGGGTCCTGGAGGGACATCCGGAAGCACCAGCGGGAGCAGGCAAAACTAATCTTGAAGGGGTTTATTCCGAACGCTCACATTGCCAAATGCACAGTGAGAATTTAGTGGTGCAGTCCTGCATAAGTCACCGAAGAGGTGGAACGCGGCTGCGAGGCACCGAGAGCCACAACCTTTCAACATTGACTCCTATCTTTGTTAATGATGCGAAGTTTAAGGATGAGCTTGCGGCGTACAGCTGCGGGTGGAACAAGTTGTACAGATAACGGGTGGACGGCGACAGATGCAATCCTGCAAAGGTTGTACACGACAGAAGATGGCCACGCTGGTGGTGGCGAAAGGAGATCGCAGTCGACATTTGGTGGTTTGTTGGCACATCCGGCGACGGTCCAAACTTGGCTGAAGTTGAAAGGGGAGAAGGATGGGTTTGAAGAGATTGTCGGACAATGGTGGGAACATGGGGCCCAGGTAGACTCCAGATGAAGGACGAAAGCATGGTCGCAAAGACTGAGGAGGAGGTGGACCAGGTTCCTTAACACGAAATGGTCTGTAGCAATCTTGTTAATGTTTTGTGTTGTGGTCGTTAGAGACGGGGGCAAAAACCAAGGGGGTACCACATGGCCGTTGAGCGACAAGTTTTTGCATGGCAATGATCCTGTCTTGTGGGTAAAGCATTGCTCAACGCCGGGGTAAAAATGAAAATTCTACCAGAGATTTTGCCAAGTCGGCCCTTTTCAACCCTCATTTGCATACAATTTCCCCTTAATATATGCAAAAATCAACACTTTCCGTCTTTCCCCACGTCACTTCCGGCACTCCACTCTTCCTCTCGTTCTATCCCCACTGTCTCGCCTCCGCTGGTGGTTCCCTGCGACAGGGAGGTGGGTGGGTAAGCAAAGTAACATAGCTTCGTCGCATTCTACTCGGAGAACTTAGATTCTCCTGCGAGAACAAGTTCTCTGGTAGAATCTTCATTTTTACCCCGGCGTTGAGCAATGCTTTACCCACAAGACAGGATCATTGCCATGCAAAGACTTGTCGCTCAACGGCCATGTGGTACCCCCTTGGTTTTTGCCCCCGTCTCTAACGACCACAATTCAATTCTTCAATTCTCCTTTTTGGAATTCTCCTCGCTGTGTTACTAGTTTGGGATAGATTATAAACGTAGCGCAGCACCAGCTACCTACCACTGTTAAAAACAGGCTCTGTTGTTGTATCCGCCCGCTATGCCCGGCTCAATCTCCCCCTGGTAATGGGAGTGCCCAACCGATGGTGAAGCCCATTTAGCGAGCGCCCCAAACTGTGATGGCAACGTCCCACAGATGTCCACTGTTCATCGACACTGCAGGGTGCACCTGGAGTGAGCTACATCGACGCCTGCCAAGTGCAATGTCCCGCACAACCACCTCGCAAACGTTTGAGACGACACGGGCCCATCTAGTTTAATATATAATAAAAACAGGATGCTATCCTATCTGACACCACCAACCGCCTGCAGCGACTCCGTGCAGCGGGTCTAGAAGTGCAAATAGTGCCTGGCGCCGAGCCTGCTGTGCTGTTGCAAGCTTTGCAGGCTAAGAAACCTGAACGAGATACTGTTTCGATGTCACAGCTGCTGCAGAGACCACCTAGCCTGCTCCCCGGCCCTGCAGAAAAACACGCATACCTTCTTTGTCCAAGATTTTAACGGATTTTAATGTCAATTTTATGACTTTCCGGAAAATGGTGTAAACAAAAATGTGCTTCCCGGTTGTGAATCGCGTTGTCCGTTTTAAAGGTTGGTGATGGTTAGAAATTAGTTTTAACTTTGAATTATGTTAGATATTGAAAGGTGGACAATCTAATAAACTAAATTTGTGAATAAATGAGAATAAAGGCATTGTGTTTTGCTAGAGTGAATCCAGATCACGCACGCGAATGAATGCATTATCGGCGAATTTTTTGTGATAGAAAACTCCCACCCTGGGCAAGTTGGTTTAGAAAATAGACAATTCTTGTTTTTAACGCCCACCCCCCAATTTTAGGCAAATTAATTTTACAAACCCATGGACGTTTAATACGCGATTTACGGTACCTTAAATAGTTTCTGCGTAATTCCGACCGATCGCACTGCTGTCACCGCTTGCACCACAATGAATCGTGTTCAAGGCCCACTCCGATGTGCCAAAGCCTATCACTCTCGCGGCCCAACCGGTCAACGTACACGCCTTCCATGAGACCCTTCGAATCTCAAACATCGCATAATACTTCGTTTGCTACCGTGCCTATCACAATCGCCTCCAAAATTTCCACGAACTCTCGATAATTGTACACAGTAATCGACTCTTCGACTCAACCAATTCTGGCACTCAACACGTGGGCCGATGCCGTCAACACGAGCCACCATTTTGTCTCGCTCGCCTTCAACTGTATGCGGCCATTCGTTTCTTTAACGGTACGACGCTTCCCGCCGTTTTACCAACCAATCCACGAACGTTAGTTTTCGCAGGTTGTTGTTCGCTCAGCCACCAACCGGATCATGATTCTGTCACCGAAAGACCGCACACGCTGCCCTACAAGCCCCATTATGCCTTACCGTTTTAACGGTTGCCAACAAATACGAGTCATTTGTACTTAACACCATCACCGCCTCGATCCGAGTCAATCAACTGCGGCACCGGCAGCTCTCTAGGTAACAGGCCAATCACCATCCCGGCCGATGGCTTTCACTACCAACCGTTTTACACTTGCATTACATCTCCCATCCATGGAAACTTTCCCGTCCCTGGGACGGATCGTGTGGCTCGGACCGCCGCCCGACTATCATCATCACGGCTCGGACACCTGCATGGCCCACTACCGTCACGGCTCGGACCCTGTCCGGCCCGCCCTCACAATCATCACAGCTCGGACGCCTGCCCGGCCCTTCGTCGTAAAGACGATATTTCGTTCCTCCATAAGCCTATTCCCCAGTTCGGCACTCAGCCGGCTTATAGTGCCCGCCTCACTTTTTTACCAAATGGTATTTCATATTATTTGCACGTGGTTTCGCCTCACGACCGGTTCGTGGAATTCTTCCTACCAACGAGTTGGCACTAGTAGGCTATCACTGTCCGTATGCCCACTAGCTGTACGACATACAACGGATTTTTACAACGTGCAGAAAAGACTAAAATTGCAGAACCTGCTTAATTTTAGTTTTTATTGCCTACCCGAATATATACATTACCTATTTTATAGCAGTTTACCCCCTTTTGAGCATTTATTCCCCTAGAAGTTTGAGTGTTGTCTTCCCTACCGGGCTCGTACGGTACTGCGCATGCGCGGGCTTGGGCCAGCTTATATAAGCTCCAGCGCAGCATCCTGTCGGAATCGTTTCTCCACATTCCAGAGTCTAGCTCATGGAAGGGAGGTTTGGGCGGGAATTCAGGTAATGTATATTTTTGAATAGACAATAAAAACATCAAAATTCCAGGTTACCCAGGTTGTTTCTATTGCCTATTGAAAAAATACATTACCCAATTTATTAGCATTCTCCTTCTCAAATGCTGTTTCTACTGGAGATAAAACGAGTTCGTCCGGTTCGCTTAGCTACTACGCATCTCCACTGCGCAGCCTCCATCGCATATAAGGTCGATGCGGAGCGGCGGCTCTCACTTCTTCGACACCTCTATCTTGCCCAAATGGCAATGAGAGGGGAGGAGGGCGGGAAGCCGGGTAATGTATTTTTTCAATAGGCAATAGAAACAAAAATTAACCAGGGTAACCTGGAATTTTGATGTTTCTACTTGCGGTGAAAAAATACATTACCCAATTTATTAGCATTGCCATAGACTTTGTCAAGGCGGTGGGAGCCATTTGGTCAGAGTTCCCTTAGCTAGCGACCGGCCCCTGTAACGCAAAGTCAAGTGACAGCGAGTCCAAGGGTCATAGTACTCTGTGAGCCGCAATAAACGGCCCAACACGGTACAAACCGTTCGCATGTTCAGACATATCTCGGACGTAATGGGAATGGGACGTGAAAACGGTAAGATGGCGCCAAGAAGCGGATTCCATAATGTCTGTAATGGCAATATTGCTAAAATGCGCCCAAGATGTCGAAATGGCACGGAGTTCGTGTGCCGTGGCTTTGATATCCTCTGTAATACAATTGATGTCAACAGCCTCGTAGGCTTGGAGGACGACCGTCTTAATCCACGAAGCAATCATCCGTGCGGAAGTGGTTCCAACTTTATTGGTAAATGGAAGAAAGAGCTGAGTGCAGTCACGGCGAATAGGAGAGGATGCTTTCAGGTAGAAGATGATGGCACGAACAGGACACAAGGTTCGTTCTTGATCATCCCCCAGTATGGAGGATAATGAAGGAATGATGAACGGATGCGTTCGTTCAGTGGGTTTCTGGGTCTTTGCTCGAAAGGAAGAAGCAGCGGTAAGAGTAACACCGCGGAAGTCCGGTAGAAAAAAGCAGTCGCGTTCTCTTGCGGATAGGCCTTGTAATTCGCTACAACGAAGACAAACTGCTAGAGCAACTAAGAAAACAGTTTTCCGTGTGAGGTGACTGAGGCGTGCAGAGGCTAAAGGTTCATACGGAGGAGCCATTAAAGCCGTAAGGACGATGGATAGGTCCCAGTCCGGGAACCGCTTGGAGACTCGTGGAGATTTCGTCAAAGTTTATATTCCTTGGTCCATGACAAAAGGCTAGCTGCAAACGCAAGGGGCTGCGAGCCAAAGAACAAAACGACAAGCAGGAACACGATGCGAAAGGCCAGCTGAAGATGGGAAAAAGCAAAAGACGAAGCACGGTCGCGCAGAGGCGCTTATATGGGAGATGTGCGATGACGCATGCGCATTGGGGTTACCAAGCTGGAAGGCAGTAGGCCTATAAATTTCACTTGTCTAGAGAAAGAAGTGTAAGAAAAAGAGAAGTTCAGGGTAGCACCGGTAGCTGCGAGCACTGAGGCGTCAGATTTGATAGGGGTCTAGGTCCAAGCTGTACATCTCTGGCTTCTTACAGACCCAAGTTCGATCCTGGTAAAGGGTAGTGTATATGTACGGGTTTTTCTCTGGTTGTTTCCCACCCGTTGCACGAGGGTTTCCTCCCTCATGAGGCAAAAAACAACTGTCATCATGGTGGTATCTTCCACTTGACATCAGCCGCTTGGGCCTAATAACACACTATAAGCTTATTGGCCAACACCTTCTATTATTATTATATGAGCACTCGAGAACAAGAATGTTAAAATTACAGGTAATGTATACTTTCGGTGGCAACTAGAAACTATGCTATAATCAAGGTACCTCTGTAAGGGCTCGAACACACTAGGCGACCTGGCCGCGCGGCCAGGTTGCTGCAGCCAATGAAAATTATTAGTGCGTGGTTTTATATAAATGGTAAGCATTCTCATTGGCTGCAGCGCCCTGGCCACACGGCCAGGTCGCCTAGTGCGTTTGAGCCCTAATGAATCAGAGATGTTACCATGATTATGGTATAGCGCGATCAAAGTAATGCTTATTAATTGGTTACAGTTTCCCAGCCATACAGTTAATTTAAACCATCGTACCATGGTAAAAACTGTCCAACTTTACTATAGGTTTGAAACCATAGTAATTCATATTCCAATTTTGCTAGGGTTAGTTTTATCTCATAATTTCTGATTAGGATTAGTAAGAAAGTCTACAACTAAAAGTTAAAACCTTTGTTGTCTACCAAACTCTTCAAATTTTGTTCCAAATTGGAAAAATCCGACCATATTCCAACTTAAAGGCACATAACTCCCTCCGGTATGTTTTAACGTTTTTCTCGATACATTACCGGAAATAGTTTTATATGAACTCATTTACCTTTTATTTAATCGTCTAAGGGTACGATCCCGATGACAAATGTGGCGCGTGTACGCTAGTAAGCTTCTTTTTTACCGCTCGGTCCGAGGAGTATTTCACTCCCGCCAGAAAGCTTCTCGGGCGTTCTTGGGCTACTTTTAACGGTAACGTCACGCGATGTTTACACGCCTAGTGTGTGACGTAGTGATTCTTCGTGCACTTCAGGTCACATGACTTGCCGCTTTTGAACGAAAGCCAAGTGAGCTAGTAGCTGCCTTTCTCGAGGTACGCAGCTTCAATCCCAGTTAACCTTGTTCTGAGCTTATCAGGAGAAATGGCGAGTGATGAACGCATTTATCTATTCCACCAAGTAGATTTGCTACCGAATCGGTAAAGGAAAGGACAAAACGAGAATTGGATCAACAATTAGGTTTATCCTCTGTTTACCGCAAGAAACTAGGATTAAAGAAGGGGTGGGGCAGGGGTGTCTGGATCCTGACATGGTGATGGACAAAACCAAAGGCGGAGAAGAAATTAAATTGCGGATTGAGTTTCAGACGTAAATTCTCGTAGCAGACATAAGGCCTAAGAAAAAAAAACGTTTAGCTGCAGTACCAATTAAGTTATAATTAGGGTCGGTCGGGAGAAGCTTTCTTTTTTTTCTTTTTTTTTTTGATGGTAAGCTGTTTCTGTACAGTAACGCCGTTTTTCATTCCCGCATAATGCTAAAACCACAGATTAGAGAACAACCGCCATGTGGGGCGGTTGTTCTCTAATCTGTGGCTAAAACATTAAGTCACAAATTAGGCTACAAGGAAAAAAAAAACGGTTGGGAGGAATAATGAGATCGGTCGCAGGGACGTAAACTTACTGTCCGAAGAAAGGAGGGGAGGGGGATCT
>JAHWFP010154268.1:9729-42791 GCA_023313725.1 Lithobius niger | reverse complement strand
AAAAAAAAAAGCTATACATAATGACCGGTCCCGAAGCATGCCTCCTTGAAATCGCCAATAAATTAATATACGTAACATAGTCGGCAACGATAGGACGTAAATTTCGACATCAACACATAATAAAGACCCCCAGAATCTTTTATTTGGTCAACTTTGTTCAAATAAAACTAACGTGTGGGTATTTTACCGCAGCAACAGACAGGAGACATTGATGATCATAACGTGCAGTCATCTGCGCCAGTGTTTGTTTACCTCTAGTTGCTCCATCTTTGCCTTTTACCATTTGTACGATGTGTCGCATGGCGCGGCTCCGAAATGAGTATGATCTAGCGTCGGATGTGACGTCATGTTTGTTTCACAGAGCAATGCGCGCTGCGGTCGTGTGAACTATATTTTAGCGCAATTGACGTACGAGTAAAGCGGCCAGGACGGAGGGATTTATGTGCCTTTAACTACATATACTTAAGTATGGAATTTTCTTGACCAACCAGAAACAAAAGCCTTTTTGTTATGGCAACTAACCTAATGTGCATAGTGCAACACTGGTAGTATAACTTAACTTTCAGCAGAATTTTAACGCACATTTCTTACTAAACTATTTAAAGACTTGAGTGCTTACCATACGGAGGATGCAGTAAAAAACCAGGTACACTCTTCATTGTATAATCAACACAGCACAGTAACAGATAAAAATTTACCAAAAGTTCCATTTGAACCTTTTCTGAAAAGTAAATGGTTTAATTAATACAACTAAATTTAAAAAAAATAAATTAAAATTAAAGAACAGAGGCTGACTTCTCCAATATCTAACTAGGGCCGCCACCATTACATTTTGACATACATGAGCAGATAGTGAGATTATATCTGAAGAGGGAAAGGACACGTTTCCCAAAGTGAGGAGGGAGTTGCACCTACATTGTTGATCCTCCTTCCACTCCCTCCCTCCCTTTCTGCTCCGCCCTTCATTTCCCCTCTGTCCCTTACGATTTTTATTTCCTTCTCCTCCTTCCCTTTTTATTTTGTGTACAGAATCCTCGACAATTTTTTTCTGGATAGTTTTGTTTTTATTGTCAACTACAAAACAAATTTTCATTGATCGATAATGCGGTTGCATGTTCCTCGTGAACCTGAATTGTTGATCCTCAAAACTGTTGCATGTTGGTTTGTTTGTTCACATTATTCAATGTGAAATCCTCGCTATTACAATTAACACACACCAAAAACGGTTTCCAACAATTAGTTTCTAACAATTTAGGACAGAATTTCCTTAATTTCTGGCCCAAAATAGACCACATTTTTGGTCTGAAAAAAAGAAGAAGATATATCCGAGTTGTATTTGGTCAGCATACAAAATTTCATCAAATTCAGTCCAGTAGTTTTGGCGTGATGTTTTTACAAAGAAACCCCAATGAGTCTCTGCACAGTGAGCCACGCTCCAACATGTCAACGCCTGCACTCCCAAAATTTGTAACCTTCAATTTATTTTTTGAAGGCAGTCAGGTTTTAACCTTGTTATTTGGTATACTGGTAATTTTTTGTGTGTCCTTTGTTTTTTTTTTTTTTTTTTTTGGGTGTGTGCGCCAACAATTTATGCGCACGTTTCATATAAACTAAGCCATCACAGTGGATTCACATACAACAGGAGTTTGCATACAACCATGCGCATAGTCTCAACTGCCAACATCTCTACATTCAAACTTAGGCTCCAACTCAATTCAGCACAAATGTAACAAAACCAATGCATGGCCTAAGGCAAAATAAGTATACAAGACAAATAAAGATAAACCTAATCCTACAAGGGAATAAATAAATAACATAAAAAAAGACAATTTTAACACTGCTTAAAACTAATTTTATTATCCTAAACCTTCAATAATACTTCGGTAATATAAGCTAAAATATATTTTACGCAGCGGCACAGAACGACACCGACAACAAAGTAGGAAAAAAAAACCAGTTAAAAACCAAGGCAAAACACATTCGTTTTACAAAATAAAACAACAACGTTGGCTAAATAGGGGCGGCCTGGCGTCGACCTCCTCCTCCCCTCATGCCACCAGGCACCTGTGGACTTGCAGTAAAGGTGGGGATGGCGCTATCCTTGCACTACGGCCTGTACCGAGAGGAACGCTGAGGAGCTTGAGCAGTACATCCTTGAGGTGGCACAGGTCGAGTGGTGAGGAGCACCCCGCCCTGACGTCTGCATTGGGCTGAAGTAGTCGGGTGCATGATTTGAGGGCAGTAGGGAGTCCGTTCCTGCAGCGCCAGGAAGGACAGAGGAATGCCAAACGAAGCTGCAAATGGACCGTAAGGAAGGAAAGCAGGAGCACGATACTAGCATATACAATCTATACAGTGAAACCCCAGTCTTATACAGTGAAAACTATCAGTCCATTAGAGATCACTTGCATGCACCGTTGCAAGAAAAAAACCTCAAAACAGGTTTAATGAAGAGGTATCATTATATGGGGGTTTCAATGTACATATATTTAAAAAAAATTATTAAAATACATACAAAAAAATGCGGCAATGGAGTACAAAGAATGGCGTGAAACGGTAGGACACTTGCTGAAACTGAGGAGCACTGTGTGTGGAACAGAAAAATGCACTAAGGTTAGGTGGGGGGGGGGGGGGGCGACGAACAGAGGAGAAAAGAAAAGGGCACACGCCCGGGAGGGGGGGGAAGCGAAGCACTAAAGCTCACGTGGCGCAGATAGGAGCTGGGGTTCCAGACATGCCATGCAGCGTGATTACGCAGGAGCACAGGAGGCGAACCCGCGTATTCTGAAGCAATTAAAAAAAAAAGAAAAGCACCACTGAATTCACACGAGACCGTGGAAATACAAGAATTTTTTCGGAGAACACGAGGGTGCGATTCATGTTGTAACCGGTGCTTAAAAAACACATACGGAGATGTGCCAGTCGAAGAGCAGCAGCCCGATCCATCCTAATATATTGAATGTAGCAGTTGGCTAACCAACGCCCCAGCATTTGGATGACCTGGCCCTCCACATGCGCCTTGGCTGCAGAAGTTGCAGCTCTGATGCGGAATGAATGGCCCTTGAAAAGGGAAGGCTCCAGGCCTATCGAATCCATAAGTTTTCAATCTGGAGATGAAGAAGGTTCGAGTTAAGGCTTTTTCGGTATCCTCCAGGAAGAATGGGTCGCTAGGTAAGTTCGGCAGTTGTGATCTGATGTCATGATACGCCGTAAGCGAATGCACAGGACAATGGCGTGGCCTGTGCAGAAGAGGCCGACATCGGCACCTTGCCGAAAGGGGTCAGTTTTCGAGGCAGATCGTGTGATGGTTGCTTTTCGTGAATCGGCATCAACTAAAACACTTGCCCAAGCAAGATTGGTTGGAGGGCAAAATGTTGATGGCACTGTGAACTCACCCCAGCGACGAAAAGCGAAAAAGGCTGTACACAGGCTGCTTCCATCATCCGACCCACAAACGTGGTAAACATTCCTTGTTGCAGCCTCTTAACGATCTTGCAGAATATTGGAATATTATTGGGAACCTGGAACGACACACCGAAACAGTCTCGCCCTTGATATGGCTCGCTGGACGCTTGAGAGTCCAGGTGCATGGCTCCTGATGAACCACATAGGGGGTTTGGCAGGCCTCGTTGGATGAAGGCGAATCTGACACAGTACAGATACAACTTGATAGTGCCGCGTCTTAAGCCTTTGGTACCATTGCAGAAAGCCACAAAATAGATCAGGATTTGTTCGGATATCGGAGGAACAAATTCGTGAAGGTGGATGCTGAGCGAAGCAAGGAAAGCGCAAGTTTAAAAGTTTTTAAGTTTTAAAACCTGTCTCGTAAGCAGTGGGCGCTCGTATCCCCTTGTCCACTAGCTACGCACGTATGTCGGAGGTCGTCCAATTTGCGGGATTGTCAACATCTAGGTTAATGTGCCGAGAAACGGAGTGTGGTCGGCCCCGCTGGGTAGCGGACTCCCACTAGCTGTTCGGCCAGAAGAACGATTTCTTTTCATGGCGATGGAAAATATGCCGAACGATGAAAACAACGAACACCTTTTCAGGATGAGAAGCAAGCAGACTGAGAAGACCTCAACTGCTAAGCATACATCACCCACCCACCCCCCGCCCAGGTGATCACTCCGTGCCGCCGCCCAAAACCAGTCTCAATGGAAGCACTAGTCCCCATTATTATGTATAAAATATTACATGTTATAAAGAGTGAGTAAAAAGTATCAACCCAGTGGATTTGGCAGCCGCATGATTTGGTTTAGCCACCAAACAACCATCGATCGTTGGTCACCACAGAGGGGGCTACATGTTGAGATCATCACACTCTGCTAACACACTCAACATGATACACGCACAAGTCTCAAAACAACGAAAACAGTAAATATTTTCGCGAATTTTCGACAGCTGTGAAAATCTTCGTAGGAATTTCGTCGTAGGAACTTCTCCTGCTGTCTTCTTCACGCAAATAAAAGAAAAGTTCACTTCTAGTTACATCACATTGCACTTGTGTAAGCGATCGATCGAGCCGCGCACGACCATAACCTTTCAGTAGAAGACCCTGCATTACCCGTTCGGCTTGCCCTTCCACCGCGCTCTCATTCTCTCTGTCAAATCTCGTCTCACGAAATGTCTGACTACTGGAATTGATGGAGGTAGGAGATTCATAAGAAATCTCCCATCCCTTACAATGGCTAGAGATTTGAGGCACCGCAAATGTCTATCACTCATAGAGTTGGACTTATCAGTATAGTTGTCTTCTCCCAATCTATAGGATGTTGGGTGGCCTCGTGGTGGGCTGCAACACTGTTCTCATCTCCTCTCCTCGTGTCTGCCATATGTTGCCTCACAGCCTCCACAAGGTACTCTATAGACTCTTTCCTTTTCATTCTCAATTTCGTTCAGGGCTGCTTCTTCACACCCTCACCTCCGTTCTGCTATTTACTTGTCGTTAGTTTCCACCTTTTTTCAAGAATAGGTATTAGACGAGAATAGGTATTAGAAATCGAGTGAGGCAACATATGGCAGATACGAGGAGAGGAGATGAGAACAGTGTTGCAGCCCACCACAAGGTCACAGATCATCCTATAGATTGGGAGAAGACAACTACACTGATAAAGTCCAACTCTATGAGTGATAGACATTTGCGGTGCATCGTATCTCTAGCCATTGTAAGGCACGAAATTGATGGGAGATTTCTTATGTATCTCCAACCTCCATCAACTCCAGCAATCAAACATTAAATGAGAGAAGATTTGGCAGAGAGACTGAGAGTGCGGTGGAAGCAAGGCGAACGGGTAGTGAAGGGCCTTTTACTGGGAGGGTATGGTAGCGCACGGGTCGATCGATCGCTTACACGAGTGCAGTGTGATGTAACTAGAAGTGAACTTTTATTTTCATGAAGAAGACAGCAAGAGAAATTCCTACGAAGAAATTCCTACGAAGATTTTTCACAGCTATCGAAAATTCGCGAAAATGTACTCTTTTCGTTGTTTTGAGACTTGTGCGTGTATCATGTCGAGTGTGTTAGAAAGTGATTCCGTTAACTCTCATCACACTCTGCCCCCATTAAATAAATTTTTCACTTCCCGTTACTTTAGAAATAGGGCATTGGTCCCAATTGGAGATATGTGCGGGCAGTCAAACTATGGTGATGCAGAAAATGGTATGCAAATTCGTCCACGATAGTCCAAGCTACGACCAACACAAATTAGTGCAAATGTTGGCTTAGACTGTTGTGAGAAAACGGTTTATTGTATGTAAAAATTACAGCAAGGTATCACAAACGTAACGATGGTAATGAGGTGTGCGGCTAGCACATGTTCACAGCACATGTTGCACACTGGCAGTCGACGTAAAGGAACCGGTAGTGGAAACTTTATTTAAGGGGGGGGGGGCAGGGTAGGGGCCAACTGTGCTTGATATCGATCTCAATCTCAATACTTAGTTCCTTAAGTGACCACAAAAAGTCCAAAATACCAGGTGAGGCTGGTTGATTTTGGTTTCTATTGCCCTTATGAAAATATACATTACCTAATTTAATTAGCATATCCTTCCTTTGGAGGCTCGTTTCCCTAGAGAAGAATAAGTTGGCTTCACTGCCGTGCTTGCAGCTCCCATTCCATCGCACATGTGCGTGGGCCTCTATATAAGGAGCCGCCTCAGTGATGGGCGTCATTCTTTCTGCCACTCAGGGTTTACCTTGGCGACAGAGGAGGCCGGGAAGGTTATTAGGGAATGAATGTTTTCATGAGGGCAATACAAACTAAAATCACCCAGCCTCACCTGGTATTTTGAAGTTTCTATATGCCACGAAAACCTAATTTAATTAGCATAAACCCAGACCTCGTCAAAGGCGGTGGATGCCAAGGATGCTGGAGCCCGTGCTGCGAGCAGGCTGCCCCGAAGTCTAAATAACTACCCCGTGAACCGATCGGTGCAGGCATGATGACTAGAGTGAGAGGACAGTGACCGTGTTCTGGGCCAAGTGATGAAGAAAAAGGGTATAGAGTCCTGACATTCTTATCACCTGTGAGGAGTCTTGATCCCAGTGGAACTTGACAACTGGGGACTTGTGGAGGTCGTGTGCAAGCCGTGGCTTGAAGAGTTGGCGTCTAGCGGAGAGAATCTGCGAGCCAGGAGTCCGGGATTACGTAATTCGGAGGGACCGGCAGATAGCAGGTCGTTGCAGAGCTTGTAACGGAGTCAGGAGTCCGGGAGTCCGTAATCCGGGAGGATGAGGAGAGATCAGCTCGTTGTAGCATTCTTGCGACGGGGTAGAAAAATGAGGTGCTCCCGGTGTCCGACGGAGTCAGCAGTGTAGAGACCAGGGAGTCCTGGAAGGGGTGATGGCCAGGAGTGAGTACGGAGAACGACCAAATAGCAAGAGTGGCTAGAAGAGCTTCATGTTGGAAGTAATCTACTGAAGTGGTCCAGGTGGACGAGATGAATGCGCTTGTCTTCAAGTGAGGGAAAGTTGACGGATGAGCAAGGCTTGTGGGAAACGGTGGTCCGTGAACGGTGGCCCGTGACTCTTCAGTCAAATGAGTTCGGGAGACGTTGTCAAACAGCCAAACTGGATGTAGCGATAGCAGCAGCGGACGGAGGATGAGGCGGCCGACGATTAGTCGGTGACGGCCAAGTTAGCGGCCTGGTGCAGACCAGAAACTGCCTCCCAATCCGTGGTTTGGACGAGGAACAAGAGTGACTGAAGCCGAAGGAAGCATAGGTACGGGGACGGAGACTCCATGGTAAAGGTGGAACAGCTTTGTTGTACTAAAGCTGTTTGCTGGAGACTGGTGTCCGAGGTCTGGAGGAACTCGAGGCGAAGCCAGGGGTCGGTGAACGGCTTCTTCGGAGATGCGAACATGACAACTGAGTGAGTCTTCAGATTGGGGTAACTGGTCGGACCGTCAGTCCGTGAGAGGCTGGTCGAAGTTCACACTGGCGGCCGTGACGGGTTCCCCCCCCCCCCCTCCCAGTTTAGAACCTAGAAAGACAAAAACGCCACCGAGGTTAAGAAGGAAAGGGACCGAACTCTTGTGGGACAAAAGGAGATGCCGGCCTGCCGCAGCGGCTTGGCAAAAGAGGTGTTGTTTGGGCAGCACCTATGGTCCTAGAATGGAGTGTGGGATAGAAGAGACAGCAGCCGTATAGGCATGTCAGGAGGGAAGCCGGCTACCGGGGACTGGGAAAGGGTCGTCGGAATAACTACCAGGTGTCTGTCAACAGGAGACGGACGCCATGAAGCAGTAGTTGCTGACTGTTGTCCTCTTGTTTGTTCTCAGCAGTCCGAAGGATCTGGTGCATCGTGTTACAAACCTAGATAGTTGTGTCCGGACGCAGGTGGCCGGAGGCCAGGAGTCATGGAGTGGCGCAGAGTTCGTCATTATTCCGTGGTTTCTTGTGTTATCCCTAGCAGGCCTGAGAGTCTGGGGGATCGTGGAGGGAAACCCGAAGGGGTAGTATCATAGAGCGGTTGACAAGTTATAGCTTGTTGTAATGTGGTCGTTGCTTGTGGGAGCTTCTGTCTGGAGATCGGAGACTGAAGGTTGGAGAAAGGAATGTAAACTCTGCCCCATGTTGCAATGGTTACCGTGATTGTTGTTGGTAGATTCAGGGTCCGGGAGCTCATGGATTGGGACGCGGGAGGCGTCCAAAAGGCGAACGTTGCTACTGGCGAGGACTGTTGTGGGAGTTCGAAGGCAGGAGGCTGCAGCGAAGCTCAGTTGTCACTAGCGAGGATTAGAGGAAATAGAAAGCAAGGAACAAAAGACCTGTCGATGTAGCATGGCGTAGCCAGGATCCTCAAGAGTGTCCGCAGGAGACTCCGAGCGAAGGGTGTTCCAAAAAAGTGAAGCAGTAATAGTTGAATAGTTGGCGAGATGCAGCAAGGGTGTGGTGTCCATCGCTTGCGAAGACAGTCATCGGGAGGCAAGGAGGCAGAAAAACGGGACGGAAGTCAAGTTTGTTAAGCATAGCTGCAGTCTCCTTGGTCGACTCTTGAAGACTCAAAGGCTGGGAGTCTGTGAGCGGAGGTCCGAGGACGGCCATCTGAAGAGAGAGAGGGCTCGAGAGCAGAACGGACTGGTTGTGTTATAATAAATGCGTAGCAGTTGTCTCTTGTCGTCGAGAGACATGGAGTCCGAAGACGAGACGAAGTAAAAGTTTCTGCATTGTTCTCAGTGCTTTAGTGTGGCTTGCAGGAGTCCGTGCGTGGGAGGACACCACGCAAACTGAAGGGAAGGCCAGCAGAAAAAGCAGGGTGGGTAGTAACCCGCGGTTACAGGAGAGCAGATCGAATCGCGATCGCTAGACTCGTCAGCCTCTGCTTCGAGTGTTGTCCTATGTTTAGTTGGTGTCCGGTCTCCGAGTGTTCGTGTGAGGAAGGACACGGTGAGACTGAAAGAGCAAGCCGTCAGTTGAGTCAGGGAACCCGTGGTATCTAAGGGAATGGACCGTACCTTGGTTGATAAATCTGTTAAGCCCCGAGCGTCGTCCGAACGCTCGGTTGCGTGGATGTCCGCGTTGCAATGTGCTGATGTGTGTAGGAGTCCGTGTGTGAAGACACAACGAAACTGATGAGCAAGCTTGTAGAGGAACCTGGGGTCCCGAGGTTCAGTGAGAGGAAAACGAATCTCAGTCTGAGGTCTTGTCAGACTGTGAAATCTCTGGTGTCAACGGAAGGCTGGGCTGCTCGGTTATCCGTGCTGCCGCGTAGCGGTGTCTGCAGGAGTCCGTGTGTGTAGAGACACAACACAACTGAGAGAGTAAGCTACCAGCGGAATCTGGGAATCCGCAGTTCCAAGAGGAGACCGAATCTCGGTCGGTGGTCTAAACAGTTGTATAGTCTTGGGCGTCGAGCAAACGCATGGTTGCTCTTGATCATGCTGCAGTGTCCTGGTGTCCAGCAGGAGTCCGTGTGTGTAAACACAACGAAGCAGAAGAGGCAAGTTGTCAGAGGTATCCAGGAATGCAAGGTCCCTTGCAGGATTCCGTGTGAGCCTTGAGCATCTTCCGAATGCTCGGGGCTAGGTTGCCTGTGCCGAGTCAGCGTGCTGGTGCTTGCAGGAGTCTGTGTGTGTGTGTGTGTAAAGACACAACGGAATCCTAGGAGCAAGCTACACAAAGGATTCCGGGAATCCGTGGTTTCAGAAGAGAATACCGAATTTTGGTTGGCCGTGTAGAAGGCTTGAGTCTTGGGTATCATCCGACCGGTCAACTTCCGTCTACACCAGAACATGCCCGAGCGCCAACAGCCGGGAACGAGGCTACTCTATTGTTCAAACCAGTTAGAGCCGGCTCTTACCTGTTAGCGGTTACGCAACGTAAAGCCTCAGGAGACTTCTATTGTTCAGGCCCGCGTATAAATACGAGAGCCTGGACCATGGGAAGCCACTTGGTGTGGGGTAGACAACTCGAAAGGTTGTCTCCCTGGACTCTGCTAGGATTAAACCAAGCTTCTAAACTTGGGTTTAATGCCTAATATGTGTTTCTCAGTGCAAGGACCCCTAGCCTTGCATTAAGGAGTAAATTGGTTACTAAATCGGTAATTAAAATCAGCCAATTACAGTAAGTACAGTACTGTAAACTCCTGTCGAATAATGTTACTAGACCTTCTGTGCAGCGAGTGGTGTGGCGATTAGATGTGAATACTGGATAGTTGTTAATTGAGTACGTACATTGGGCAATTCGATTTCTACAGAGTATCAGGGGTAAGACGCCGCAGAAACTACGTTGTACTGCCACCGCACAAGTGGCTTCCCCCACATGCGTTTTTATTTGGAATCCAAATGCTGTAAAACCCTTTATTTTAGCTATTTTGCTTGATGGCTAATTAAATGTTTTTTATCTTTTCACTTGAAATCGAATTATGGGCTTTTGTGTTTGTTTTCCCCCCCCCCCCCCCCCCCCACCAACTAGGGTTGTCCCATGCTTTTGTTACTTTTTGCGTTCTTACTTGAAATGCAAATAAACGCTTTCTGTCCTGAGGTCAGGAATAACTATCTTGATTTCTTTACTGAGGTCGGGGATAAGGGTTATAGTGACAGGGAATGGTTGTTGGACTTAGAAAAATTCGAATTCTACGTGTATAAACACCCTGTAGATCCATTGTATTGATGCTTGGTTTACAAGATTTTCAATAAATTTACTGTGTTGACGGCTCGGTTTATACGATTTTCAATGTTCACACAGAGGTTAATTATGTGCACAATGAACTTTCATCACCTTTTCCCCCCTCTTTTCTTACCTTTTAATGATAAAAACAGTATCCAACATGTCAGCTTCTTCTCACTAAGAATTGCATCTAAACTTGATTGATTGCAGTTTTGATATTGCTCATCCGATTTAGTAAGTTGATGCATGATTCTACAAACAATTGAATACACTGTAATTAATAAAGTCCAACAGTTGCAGTATTCGGTATTATTAGTACGTCGCTATTTGTGATAATAAATAAGCAAAGTAAAAGCTGAAAAAAAGAATGAAAGCTAAAAATACGTGTGCCATAGCATGGACTTTTCACTTTCATGTTTAAAATGAAACTACTTTTACCTAATGCTGCTCTGCTACTTCAACTACTAGAGACAAACGACAAAGACTTACTTTTCATATTTGTGATAAAGTGCAGAAACAATGCAGTACTTGCGTTCCAGCCGCAAGAGACTTTGAATGGTTTCCGTTTCCAATGGAAACAGGTCTTTAACTTCTTTCATACTGGTAAAAAATCGCATGATGCTAAAGAAATGAAAGTGTTAAAGAAAAATACAAATTTGTTTACAATTGCAAATTTACTCCTGCAAGGATAAAAGCAAAAATATTGTTAATATTACCTACGCCATTAAAATTGTTCAATTTATTTATTGGTTTTATTTAATTAATTAATTACATGTGCGTTTGACTACTCCTACTAAACCAAAACAGCTATAAACTATAGAGGCATGCATAGATCAAGAATTGTTTATTTTTTCATAGGCATATTCAAAATTAGTGTGGGAGCACGTTTTAGAGATAACAGCATCTGAACTTTGAAAGAGAACCGGTGCATTGTTGAAGCTAGCACGAGCACTGTAGTCAACATTCGCGTAATGAGTCAAGGGTGATGCTGAAGGCTTGAGAAATATTCAGCATGTCTAAAATCAGTGTGTAGGAGGTAGGAAACCAAATTCAAACTTTTCAGGGCAAAGATTTTACCCCTTTCTGTTTGTTAAATGGTAAATTTATTAAATTATTAAAGGGTCTGCATAAATAGGATTTGTTGATGTGCAACATGATGGCCCGCAATGTGTAAAGAAGAAGGCCAGTTCTGGAACTCAATTTGGGAGTTGGTGGAAAGGGGCAGGGGGGGGCGAAACAGATGGACTGCATGGCATAATTTAATAATTTAAAAGTTCCATGCAAGTCATTGTTTAAAAAGATAAAAGAAAGGGAATATCTTTAGTTCATTGAATGAAATGTGTTATCTTGGCTTTCTCTTTACTCTGCTTTTTTTTTAAATTAATTTCTTTTGAGCCTTAAGTCAACTGAAACAATTTAATTGTCGTGTAGCTGAACCGGCTTAATTTTGAACATTACCAGACTTTTTTTGAGAACATTTGAACAAAAATATAACACCTACGCCACAAATGAGACTTAACAATGTCTTTTAAATTTTCGAAGAGATTAGCCGCTCTTCGTCTTCAGAGATTTCACGAAAAAATAAGAAAGTATTCAGCTTTATTTATTTTTTCGTGAAATCTCTGAAGAAGAAGAGCGGCTGATCTCTTCGAAAATTTAAAAGAACTTGTTGTGAAGTCTCATATGTGGCGTAGGTGTTATATTTTTGTTCAAATGTCTCGATTCAGCCACTGTAATCGCCGGATGCCGGTTTTTGGAATCTTTTGAGAAGAATAAATATCTGGTAAAGGGAGGAGCCAATCTGGGGATTCAATCCGGGAAACCTCCAATTATCGTAGGGGCGGAAAGGTTGTCCAGAATTGGCCAGATTAGTTTCCATAGCTGCTGTAGCATCTCACGCTACCCTGGCTGGCAGTCCTGGCGGGAACTTTGCCAAGGTCCCCTTTCCAGGGGTTCGACCAGATCAGCAAATCTCCAGCAACCAGGCTGAGCTCTCTCACTGCTCAGCCACGATGACCACTGTAGTAGCCTTATAGTAGTTCTTCTTTCGAACGTGCGAGAAGATGGGCTTTGTGCTTTGTAATTTGAAGTACAGTATCTCTTACAGAGGATCAGCCAATTGATCATGAGGCTGTTTCCTCCCTTACAAAACTTTGTATTGATAGCGTTATGACAAACCATGAGTACGTTGCGAGTGTCATGATTCCAATGAATAAATGATGGAGATTTTTACTTTGAAAGTCAGCACTAAGATCAGAAATGACTCGTTCGTTTTGCACAACACTCATTTTCACAAAGTTAAATATTCAAAAAGCACAATATCAGCAATTTTCGATAACTTTTTAGTCAGTATGTGGGATTACTGCTACTTATCTGTCTTCTCCACGCTTCAGGTTCAGTTTGTTCTCCGTTCACTACTACTTTCCACTACCACTTTTCAAAAAGACTTTCTACAACAGCAGACAACTATGTAGTAGTGAGCGGAGAATGAACTGAACCTATAGAAGATGAGTAGCAGTGATTCCACCTACTGACTAAAAAAGCTGCTAAAAATTTGCTAGATATTGCGTGTTTTGATTATCTAACTTTTTGAAAATGCGTGTAGTACGAAATGAAAGAGTCATTCCTGACAGTAGTGTCATGATTATGTCATGAGAGTCGTAATCTTTCATGATGGAACATCCTGATAGTCATGATAAACAATGATTATTTCATTATTGTCATGATTATGTTGACATCTGTCATGATGCATCATCATGATAAACAATAATTATTGTAATGTCATGATTATATTGTGCCAAAGTGACATTTGTCATTATGCTGCATCATCATCTGTTGTACAATAAATCAAGGAAACAAATTTTGACAAAAAACAAAATTATTTGCTGTTATCAGGATTTGAAGTCATGAATGCCATGACCACTGTTCAAAAACCGGGAGGAAAGTCACACTCTGATGAATCATGTCTGATGATGAACGATCACGAGAGTTACATCACAGAAGTATCACGCAAGCATGACGATTTAGGAATCTTAATGTAGTTGTAAGAAAGTAGGCATATATGAAGTAGGCATTACTTCAGTGAATGGGTGTGAAATTTATTCATTGGAATGGAGCAAAATTATTATTATTTATTTAAAATGCAATTAATTACATATGATACATTTATTTTTACCTTATTTTAACTCTGAAAAAAGGTTTTAAAAAGTGAAAATAGGGACTATGTTTCTGGGTCCAAAATGCAATTTGAAGTACAGAAAATTAGGTCTTATTTCTCAAAATTTTTTTAACTGAGAAAATTGTCACCTGTTAGTCGGTATTTAAAAAAAAAAATTCAAAATTAGGACGCAACCCTTTCGGAATTAAATAGTGTAGATAAAACATACTTCCTAACCTATTTTACTTTACTTTCTAACCTTTTCTAACCTTTTTCACTTTAATTTGACATGCACTTTTTAAATCTAATCAAGGGTATGAAACGACACGCACACAAATAAATGGAAAAACTATTCGCTATCATATAAAAAACATGAAATGTGACAAAACTTGGGGCGGACTTAACACCGCCCCCGAAAAAGATGCCACTTTGGGAACACCCAAAGAGACCCGGTCTGACTGCACAACCTTGTGGGATGCAAGTAGGGTGAGCACGGATATACTGCACCTTCCCAGCATCAAGCTGGTACAGCCGGTGAGCCTTTTGGGGACCAGAGGGAAGTTCTATTTCTGCGGAGCAGAGAAAGAACATACTAATGCCAAGGCGACACCCGAAGGGCCCCTAAAAGAGTTGTGAAAATGAAGGAAGGTCATTCCCTCAAAAGACGATAAGAACACAGTAGTAGGCTAGTCAATTTGCACTTTTACCTAGAAGTCATTATAATAGAAGTAAACTTTGCTGTTTCTGACCCAGAAAAACATGCTGAACAACATACTAAAAGTCTAGAAAAATCTAAGTGGCGGAATAGATCTAAAATGGCCACCATCTTGGAAAAATGGCTTCCGGTTGTTGTTTTTCCGCATATATCTCGTTTCTCGTCACTCCTACGACAAAATTGGCTCCGAACAAAATTAAAGTACACAAAATTTCCTACAAAACATATTCTATTCACTTTTTCTCTTGAAACAATGGTTTGGTTGATATGAAACATTTGAACTGTTATTATCGCATAAAATAAGTCTTTACTGTGTTATTACACAATGTTAATGTTAAACATAATACATAATGCACATAATAATGTTAATGTTATGGTATTATCACACATAACACTGTTCCAGACATCTTTCGCTGGATGTTTGTTCTCATTTGACGGAAAGGAACTTTGTTTTACTGATTGGTTTCAATCAGTAACAGTTATCGATGTAATGGTTGCTATTAACCTTTATCACCCAATTTCACGATCTCAGTCCTCCTTTAACAATCGAGCATGATGGCATTGCAACAATGGTTTAGGACTGAGATGAAAAAGGAGGAGTGATATCAGATATCATGCCTGCTTGTAAATTAAAGAACATCATGCTTGCTCCAGATGTTAAAAAGGACGTTACAGCCTTGATTAAAATTAAGAACTGCACCATAAAGATCTAGTTTTGCTTAAGCGAGTAAAAAATGCTTTTGTTTTATTTTGTTTAATTTTTCTTATACACACGCATGTGGTTCTCGTCTCGTCGTGGATTCTGAACAGTGAACCACTGTCAGAAAGCCATTGTTGGCAGACCCACTAGTGGATTCTGAGAGAATTCTGCCAACAATGAAATAAGGAAAGTTTGTCGAAGGAAAAGTTTTATTGTTGGCTGAAGGGGTATTTCGGAATCAAGCTAGAATGCAACGACACAAGCAAATTTATGCTTATTAATGCTTGTTTCTAATATTTATTTATACTTATGAATAAAGTAATTAAACCAAACTATGATTAGTATTTTTTGGTTATTCATAGACATTTTACATTAATTTATTTGCATTTGAAATACGGTAACATAACACAAAAACAAATAAAAAAAATACTTAACGGAATATAACACTAAAGCCATTCAACACTTGTAAATTCTACACCAATTCTGCTTAAAAACGAAAACAAATTATTTGGTGGATAACTCTCACCCTACCCGATGATTGTTGCTATTTGTTTATTTTTAATTTATTTGTTTTGTATAATTGTTTGTTATTCCATCACATTTTACGTTAATTTGGTGGACAGCCCTCACCCTACTCGAAGGTTGCCACCGATGAAGCAATTTTTATGCTTATTAATACTAGATTTCATACTTATTAGTATTTATGAGTAACATAACCAAACCAATATACAAGTAATATTATTTGTTATTCCTACACATTTTACGTTAATTTGGTGGATAGCTGTTACCCTACCTGATGAAGGATGCCTCCCAGAGAGGCTTAATGCTAGCCATGCTGATACAACCGTCTGCTATATTTTTGATTGTTTTTAATTTATTTGGTGGATAGCTCTCACCCTACCAGATGAAGGTTGCCTGCCCGAGAAACCTAATACTAGCCATGCTAGCCATGCCATCTGTCATATTATTTATTATTTTTTATTTATTTGGTGGATAGCTCTCACCCTACCCAATGATGCCGTTGCCTCCCAGAGAAGCCTAATGCTAATCATGCTGCCACAACAGTCTGTCCTATTTTTGTTTATTTTTTATTGATTCGACGTGTCACATGTCGAATTAATGCGGTTGTGGCCAAAAAAGCGGGGCTACCCGTTTTACGTCAGCGACATCTCCTCAAAAGCCAGGCACATTTGTTCAATTCTGATCCGGCGAAATTCAAGTATGTTGGTGGGACACTTGCAGTGCGCAAGTACAAAAGGTATTATGCTCAACAGAATATACATACGCCATTTGAAGTATGATAACCTCTAAACAGGTCCTTAAGCGAAAAACCGTCGCCCGATAGTACACGATCTGTGAATGACGTCAGCGAAATGTCATCATAAAGGTGTGCGCTCATATGAAAAATTGCGGCATGTAACTGCGCAATTCGGCAAGTCAGCTCTTCAAATTGCGGTCGGTTAGAGACTAAGCACAGACGTCGAGATGGCTCGTCTCTTATCGCGAAGTACAATACAAAGTGAGTCGTCACTTACCTTTAGCGGTAATCTGGATAGTATACAGAATTTTTACGGTGGAATCTGGACGGTACATTGAATGTGAGGCGTGCATAGCCTCGCTGCTTTCCTGGTGCGATATACGACAGTATTTTATTACGCTTATTTGTGGTGTTGTTTCTTATTGAAAGAGTGAACAAAGTGAATGATGTCCTATTTTTACTGTGGCGGACTGGCCAGGAAGGGAAGGGCGGAATATTCCTCCTGGTCTTGAATTCTCCGATTTAAAAAAAAAAATCCGTAACAGGAAGACTCACGCAAGTAATTTATTGGTTCAATATTAGTTTTACCAACAGATTTAAAATTACAAATAATAATAATAATAAAGATAATTATAAAATGCTAGTAAAACAAGTACTTTGTATTGAGTAACCTAACAAAAATTGGCCGCATGAAATTGCAGTGTTATATTCAATGTCGAATTTGTCACAATTTTCGTGTGAATATTTTAACTTTTGTTAATACACCTAAAAGGTGTAAATAAATTTAAAGTAGTCAACCTCACGTACCATCAGCGCAATATGACTTCTCCTACTCCCCCTCCCCCAAATTACCTGCTGAATTTACTGAAAATATGATGTTCGAAGATTTAAAAAATGTAAAAGTCGGATGAACAAGAAGAAAGGGAACGGGAAACTGTAAAACAACGAAGCTTTCAGTTTGTTTTTTTTGTAAGAAAACCAATATCAGCGTCCGATGAAAACTTATCTGGTCAGTGATTGCATCGTCGCACACAAGATTCTGGCTCATTTGCCGTATCGTAGTAGCAAAAGTTACGAGACAATTTTTTTTAATATAATGTGCAATATAGTAAATATTCTTCAGTACACCACGCATTCAGATTTTTTAGTAGTGTCCTGTTGGTATGTCTGCCGTTACAACTGCATATATCAATTACACATTTTTCTTTGTTCTGCCATACAACACGTCGAATTACTAATGCAGTGTAGTGCATCTTGTTTATTTTACCGCATCGTTGTTCAATATTTTGAAGTCATCGTCATCACACAAGCATCCGTCATGGTCATATTCTCAATTGATTTCAATTTATTTGTTTATATGTTTACATGTTTATTTATCAGTATTGGAGCCCATTTGGTTCTCCGTTCTGTAAATACATGTTTGTTGTCTTACCGCATCACTGTACAAGATTCCGAAAGCATCCGTCATCGCACAACGACGAATAACCCAGTTAACCAACAAAGGTTATGTAATTTTATCTCTTGATTGTTACTCGATTCCGAAGTAACACATCACCGTTCATACCGCGGAAACTCAACGCCGAATACAAACAACTTCAAACTTATCCTAAAAAAATTTTTAAGAGAAGTTGTCTGAAGAGGCTGTCTGTCATTGAGTTTCTGCGGTATGAACAGTGATGGGGCACTTTGGAATCGAGTTACAATCAATAAACATGAGCACAGTGTGGCGAGTTCTCAGTGGGCATTGACCGCCACTCGCCACGTGCGAGAGTTCGCCACCAGGCGGGAGATGCATACTGAGAGAGTAGTGGAGAGAGACGAGAGAGTGAGGACGCAAGAAGCCGCAATGGCCCAACCCAAATTCGACGCTCAGGTGAGCAGGGCATTTATTGACGATAATAAATGCAGTTTAAACCTAAACCGACTGAGTTAATCCGAGGCAGATAACCCCGCGGAAGCACCGAGGACGAAAGCTTGCCGCAAAGTGGCGCCTGAACAGGGACTCGAACCCTGGACCATTAGACATTTGACCGCCACTCGCCACTGCGATTCTGAGCAAGTGTAATAAACTAACTCGTCCCCTTGATGACGCGAGTATCATACAAATGTTTCTTGAAGGCCTATCTCAGGACGTTCGTGATTTTGTTGTTAGTAAAGACCCCAAAACGCTTGAGAGCCTGAAGAACATGATTCGCAAACTACCTTCATGGCATAAATTTCCTTCGCGTGAGAAGACAATTTCTCGCAATTTTAAACAAACTCACAGAATGAGTGTGGACTCTGCAACGAACTCTGCATTGAATTTGCCTGTGTCTAATTCTGTGCCACCCGTCTCTCTCCATCCATGGCGACATCGCACTGGGACGAAGAGTGGTGAGCTCGATCATTACCATTCGCTTAACAAAATTCACCTAAGCCTTACTACCAACCATTCTACAGTGTCCCTATCCCGTAGGATCCAGCCCATTTTCACCACCAACATTCAGTAAATGGTTAACAAAATAAAAAAAATTCTCGACTCGGATCCGCAGTTCAATGATCATTAACATAGTAGAAGTGAACACTGCTCTTCGATCATTTTTGAAGAAACCAAACCATCTCCAAAAAACAATGCATTACAGCCCAACCCAGGAAAGAGATAGTAGTGCACAACTTACATGGCTAACTAACATCCTCCCTAGTCTCCTAGGACCCAATGTATCATTACACACCTTAACGTAACAACGGGTAACAGCCAAGGGCCTAAACAAATCCCTAGGACACATTTAGCGCCGGGTACAGGCCCCTGACTGTAGTCCCATGACTCATCTTACACTACAAACCTATTCGGTCATTCAAGATCACAAGAGTAACTATTCACAGCACTCGTCAAAATTAACAGTTTCCAAAGCAATTCCTATTACATTATGCCAAATTCCAAAAAAAAAGCAGCATTCGGACAAACTGTCACTCAGCAGTTTAAAAGTCTCATTGTAACCACATTCCTCCTCAAAACTTTGCTCCAAATTCCAAAATTGCCCCGTAAAGCTCCATATTGAAATCGCACCAACAAATGCAAAAAAAAAATTTGCAGACATACAGCGTGTAGATGATCCACAAAAAAATTTCTTTATGCAACAACAATTGTAACAACAACTTCAAGATTCATAGATTGATCAACGAACTGAATTGACATGCAATATAGTGCACTCCGATGTTGCGGTCCATACAAGCAACTAATCGGGAATTATACGAGATCAAAAAAAAAATATATATTCCTGGTGTTAAACCATTTCAGCAAACCTACACCCTACAACCGTAGGCCAATCCTAGGTAATTTCTACTTTACCAACTCCTTTCATGTCAGTAACCAATCCAGCAATTCCAGGGGAGTACAATTAAAAGGAAATAATGAGCAAATTTCAAAGAGTAAATATGACATAGATCAACAAGGGTACTTAATTTCACGTGCGGTGGTCGGTAACCACCTCCAGTCTAGAACAGTAACAATACATCAGAGGTGACACAGCCTTACACTTTCCAAGGAAAAGTAACATTACCCATCAGTACACGTACATACTTTTAATTTCACACATCTATTCACGGAGGGAAAAAAACTTTCAACCAATGTAACCATCATTGGGACATAATGAAGACAACATGAGATTGGCATACCATTTTCCTCCACAGATTTTTTTTTACAACTTACTAACAATTTAATTCACATGGTGCCCAGTTTCACATTACCGCTTTGTATGCAGCGAGAAAAAATTGTCTCATAATGAGTAATCGAGACAGACGCAAGTGTCTAATATTGTATTGTCTCATATGAGACAATACAATATTGTATTGTATTGTCTCATTATGAGACAGACGCAAGTGATGAAGGCATCGGAGCGATGATCACGCAAGAGAAGAATGGCGTACGTCGTCTGATTGAATTCTACAGTAGAACTCTTAGCGACAGAGAGCGTAACTATAGGACTTTTGAAAAGGAGGCTCTCGCGGCTGTGACAGCGATCGACCGCTAGAGACATTATCTTGAAGGAACGCATTTTACGCTGCTGACCGATTGCGAAGCGTTAAAATGGGCCTTGAGTAACAAGCACAACACAGGAAGGACTGCACGTTGGGCTTTGCGTTTGCAAATGTTCGATTATACAGTTTGTCATCGCCCTGGAAAAACTAACGTTGTAGCTGACGCTTTATCTAGAACACCTTTGCCGATATTTAAAATCAGGCTGCAACCGAAGCTACCGGTCGACAGCAAAGACTTGTTGCGTGCAGAACAAGGCAAGGATCCGGAAATCACGCTCGTAACTAAGATTCTCACATCACCTGGAGACCAAGAAGGATGTCTCTGCGAAGAAACTCGACCATATACAGAAAGACTTTCAGATTCATGATGGTGTGGTGTATTATGAAGACAAATCGTTCAAGGACAGGGGAAGAAAGTTCGACAGACTACGGATTTATGTACCCCGCACCCTTCGTCACTCTTTCCTTTCGGAACAACATGATGCTGTTCAATCCGGTCACCTCGGCATTGCGAAAACAATGGAGCGACTGAGATCCATAGCTTTCTGGCCTGGGATGTTCAGGGATGCGAAACGTTATGTTCGGTCCTGCCACCAATGTCAAGTATCAAAACCTACCCAGCAGACAAAGAAAGGGAAGATGGTTCCAGTGATACCGACGGTACCAATGTCGCACTTGGGAATCGATTTTGTTGGCCCCATGCCTGCCACTAGCCAAGGGAACCGTTACGTACTCTCGATAGTTGATTACTTTACCAAGTGGGTATGGTTTGTGCCCACTCGCCATGCCACAGCAAGAGCAGCAGCGGTACATCTGTTCAAAGAAGTCGTCAGAAGTCCACCGCAAGTACTAATTGTAAACGAGTGCCACCGAAAAACGCCTGTTTTTCAAAAATTTGAATTTTTTTTTCCTTGGAGCACCCAAATGCCTTGCCGAGGCATATCTCGCCGTTTCTGCAATAATGGTCCGATTCTTACAAACTCTTCGACATTCAATAGCCTGTCCAAATACAAGACTCTTGGGGAAGCCCAAATCCGGACTTTCCATCAGGAAGAACCACTAAACTACGTTTGAAGATCACCTCAAACCCACCACAGCCTACCTTCAACATGGCCCCCATTGCTGAACTCTGTATTTTTGTATTTTCATTTTATCCCTTTTCTTTTAGGGCAAAAAGCCCGAATATACTAGCTTAGTGTATTGTAAGAGGATTTATACAGACAACCAATTTGTAGTGTGATATTTTTTATTGTGTTTGTCGGCCGCAACCCATATGAAAAATTTCCACAACGATCGATTTTAACTTTAAAAATGTTAAACGTTAAATGTTCCCAGTAACTTAATGAGTTATAGCATTCAACTAAGCTAGTTTATTTAACCGCATTTATACTTTATTTATATTCTTTTACCCCCAGAAACGCTACCATATGTCCAAACGTATAAACGTATTACGACCTGGCATTCTACCAGACACGAATTTTTCAGTGTATACAGTATATGTTTATTTTAGTTCTCCTCTAACCTGACTGAAACCTACCAAAATCTACGAATAGCTTGATCTACTATTAAACACTAAAAGAATTCTTAAAAAGATCTGTTTAACCCATTTCCGAAAGTCAAACTGTGCAAAAACTTCGAATCCTCCATTTCTGCCCCCCACCCCAGCCAAAACTAGTTGTGGTGTTTAACACTGCAGTTTACCGTTAAAGCTTGTTTAATTTAATAGTAATGTTCTATGCATTACCCAAAGCCAAGTAATAAGCTTTAACAAGAGCCAAATCACGTTGCAATCATGTAAATATGGAATCCATAGCCAATAATTCATAATAAAGGCCTATTTCCGAAAGTTCAATTGAGTAAACTCAAAACAGGCCTATCTTTTCCGTCTTACATGTCCCTACTCTTTCAAACGGCTCTGCACCCAGTTCCTTTGTTCATCCGACTTCTCCTCCAACTTTCCATTGTTCTCGAGGCCCTCAGCCAATCAGACCCCCGCAGCTATCCTCGGCGTCCACGCCTACTTCCGGTAATGTGTATAAAACCCCAGTCCCAGAATCCCAGTTAGCACAGCTCACAGATCTCAAGCTAGAGACCGGTCACGCCAGTCGGGAGTGGAGACGCCATGTCCGGAGAATGCCATGCCAGGCACGATGGTAGTGGTTCGTATGTTATAGTTTAGCTTTTGAAAGTTCAGTTTAGGACCCCCATATTCTAAATTTTAGTTTAAAACTTAACATAACTCTCTAGCTAGGGAAAATTATGGTGGAGACGCCTGTAGCGGCATCTTAGGTTCTCTCTCCCCATAACGACAGAGTGGTTCTCTTACTAAAAACCAATTTTTCCAGTTTATTTTAAATGTAAATTTTAACTTAAACTACTTGACGGTTTGATCTTTGTGGAAGTCAAATTGAAACACACTGATGCCTAAGTGTAAAATTGCCGGGCTTTTTATTACTTAGAACAGTTCTCGAGGGAACTAAGGGAGGTTGATCTTTTTGTACTTGGAAAACTTAGAAACATAACTGTGGACGGTTGATCATGTAGAAACATACTGTCAGACTTTTATCAGTTGCGGCTGTTAAGTCTTGTGGGTGTCTCCGGGAGCACCTAATATTTCTTTTTCTATTGTGAAAATTTAATTGTTTACTCAAACACAAGCGTTGTTTGTTTGATTTTGTGAAATACTAAGTGTATATTCAAACTTGTAGCTTTTAAATCATTTATTTCAAAAGCTTTCAGAAGCAAAACGTAATGTAAATTGTTGTTTTCATTCTCTGTTGCATAAATAAAACCAGGAGTTTTAAGCTTCAGTCGTTTGCTAGACTTGATTAATTGTATTTTAGTGTAAAATTAAATATGTAGCCCATCTTTAGATTTTAGCTAGTAAAACAGTTAAATCCACCGTTGGTGGCAGCGATACCGACAGTTTAAGGTTAGGCCCCTTTAATTAGAACCGGCGCTTCATCCCCCATGCTGGGACAGTGTCCATGCTGTGTTGAATAACGTAAAAAGTCGTCATTAACACCGATTAACCTCAAGCTGAAACTCCACGTACACCAGGGAAACCGGGGGCGTTACAAGCACCTAAGCCGTCGTAGCGTCCGCCGTTACATAATCTCAGACAACGGCCCGGCTTTTGTGTGAAAGCTTATTGAGGAGTTAGCGAAGTTGACTAACATGGAATTGCGGAAGATCTGCGCGTACCACGCCCAATCAAACGCAACAGAGAGAGTTAATAGAACACTGAAGAATGCCATAAGATCGTACGTTGGTATGAAACACAACGCATGGAGACCGTTGTTACCCAACTTGGAAGTTGCCTTGAGAACGATTCCGCACACTAGTACTGGCAACACACCATTCTTTCTTGTGTATGGACAAGACCCTTGGTCTGTTTCGAAGTTAGTATGTCTTCCAACCAGACCCTTGATGCGTATTTAGAGGATCATCAACGTCACCTTGATGATGCCAGAGATCTTGCAAGAGCGCACCTGCAAGAGGCTGCGAGGAAGTGCAAGATCACCTATGACGCCAGAACTATGGCAAGATCACCTATGGCAAGATCACCTATGGCGAAGAGACTACCACTTCGCCGTGAACAAGCTCGTGAAATTGAAGGCTCACTTCAAATCTGATGCTTCGAAAGGCATATCAAAGAAATTGGCTCCAGTTTATCTTGCGCCGTATCGCATTCTTCAACGAAAGCGAGACCTCAACTATGTAGTGCAGAACATAGATAACTTGAACGATATGCGAACTGTTAATGTTGTTGATTTAGAGCCGTATTATGACCCAGTGAGCATGATGGACGAATATGATGATGTACGACGCCTTGAGGAAGAAGCGGAACCATTTTTCCACCCCGACATCGAAGACATTGTCTGTGGTGCAAAGACTTTGCCTGTGAAGAAACTCTACCCTGGTGACATTCCGATATCTTCGGATGACCCAGCTGATAAGCTACAGGGACGCAACAAGTATGTTTGGCAAAAGAACCGCGAATTCGACTGTTTACCCTACTACAGGATAGGTGAAGAGGTAAAATTTTTCACAAGGATAGCCGACGATGGGAAACCGGAATTCGGAGGACCTTTCAGAGTTGTGAAGCGTCTGACTCAGTTCCTCTACAGTCTACAAAGTTCGACTGATCCCAATGATGTGCGTAATCAGATCCACGTCTACAATATGACACCTACTTCTCATGTTTGGGCTCCCATCATGGTGAAACATGGAGTGCGCAGTGTTCTTAGAGGAAGCTCCGCTGACGAACTTTCCGTTGGTGAAACAAGTGATAATGGTGTTGATAAACTTTCCGTTGATACCAGTGTTGCTTCGACATCTAACAAACTTTCCGTTGATGCTCCAGAGTTTATTCCGAGATCACAAGTGCTTCAGCAAGTTCACAGTGATGATGACAGTGAGTGGTCAGACGTTGACGAAGATGACAGTGTTGTTACCCAACCCTCGTCTCCACGTAGACGTGTTGCTCAGAAGACACGACCTACCTTTCCATATGTTAAAGGTGCGGTTACAACTAAGGTTAACCGACCGAAGAGACAGATTCGGAAACCGCTGTGTTACAGAATGTGTAGAATCTTCCAGCAAGAATCTGACAGCAGCGCGAATTTTTCCTTTTTCGAAAGTTTTACCATCTGAATGGTGCCTTGTTGGACACGTACCGCGCGATAATCTTGATCAGTGTTCGTTTGTTCGACACTGCGATTCTTTGATAGTTTAACCTAACGTTAGTAATTTGAGCTGAGATTGTTTCTCTGTTCGCTCGTAATTTCTCTGTTCACTCGTAATGTTTAAGTGATTATCTTCTCTGTTAAATGTATTGTGGGAGATAATTTTTGTTTTGAATTTGGGTGGATGACGTTTTCTGTTAGGCTTGCGATTTACACATGGGCAGCGTTGCTTAGTAACCCGGGGACCTTTGTTGACAATGCGTTATAGCCTGCAGTCGTTTGCGATAGGGCAATTAAAATGTACGCTGGGTTGGGTCTCTGCAAGGTTCTTTGGAGCAGTACGCGCTGGAGTGGATTTCTTGCCAACGAGAGCAGAAGCTGAAACACCACATTTCAATGTTAGTGTAGCCTATATCTGTTTTTGAATGTTTCTTGTTCGATTTTCGAGTAACTGATGATGTCAGACTTAACCTTTGTACTTGCTCTTGCATCGCCCGGAGGTCGATTTCGGGGAGGGGGTGCTTGTGGCGAGTTCTCAGTGGGCATTGACTGCCACTCGCCACGTGCGAGAGTTCGCCACCAGGCGGGAGATGCATACTGAGAGAGTAGTGGAGAGAGACGAGAGAGTGAGAACGCAAGAAGCCCCAATGGCCCAACCCAAAATGATCGCTCAGGTGAGCAGGGCATTTATTGACGATAATAAATGCAGTTTAAACCTAAACCGACTGAGTTAATCCGAGGCAGATAACCCCGCGGAAGCACCGAGGATGAAAGCTTGCCGCAACAGAACCCTTCACCAAACAAGCAATAACAATGCTGTCTACCAACGTACAGATCAGTGGTACAAAAGACTAGCAAGAGTTTAAACATTGGAAAGAGAATCGATGCTGTGATGTGACTTTTAATTTATTTTCTGGCACAACTTCTGATGAAGGTGAAAAGAGTATCACCAAAAATTCAAGTGTAGGACCATTTTGTGTTCTTCGAAGGTGATAAAGTGTGTTTTTGTTGTGATCGTTAATATGCCTTTCAAATACCACTGTGACTACCGGTTGCCGGCGTTTTCGATACAAAATAAGATTTTGCACTGTAATAATTCACATAAATGACATACGTACTTCTAAAATAAACTAATAAGGTAACAAGAATTTGTTACTTTTCTCAGTAAAAGTATCCAACAGGCTGCACACAATTGACACACTGAGAACGACAATCATAGTATAATTGCTTATTAAGAAAAAAAACAAATGATATGATCTTACTTTGTATTACCGACATCAAGTAACTGAGTAACTGTAACAAGCGGGTACTTCGTGGCTTCATTGTCGTTGCTGGCACTTCTGAAAATATTGTAGAATGATATACTTATTAGTTCACTAACATTAAGTGTTTCTCAATAGTAACCGTTTTTATATTTAGTTTTGATTTTTCAAAACCGTGCATAAATTTTTTTTGCAACTAATGCGAAAAAGTATACAAAAACAGTTATTTTGTCGAATTCGCGGTGGCCAGCTGAAAATTGTTTCTGTTGCCTAGAGGAAACATACAATACCTGTGAATTTTTGCATTCTTTCCCAATGGATGCTTTCTTCCCTGGAGGTTTAAAAGCTGTGTAGAGCCAACCAGCTGTGTAACACGGTCTGCGCATGCGCGTGCACACCCCCTGTATAAAAGCATCCAGGCGAGGCCTGCCTGTCATCTTCTTTTCCCTCTAGATCTGTCAGGTGATGACTCACGAGGGCAGTTAGGGAGGGTACAGGTAATGTATGTTTCCTCTAGGCAACAGAAACAATTTTCAGCCGGCTGCCGTGAGGCCAGGAAAATACTGTTTCTATTGCTGTTCGGAAAAATACATTACTTGAAAATTTTTGCATTCACAGTTAAACTCGTCAGCAAATGGAGGTGGGCTCCACCTGACGGGTTCCCTAGGGTTATGAGCTAGCTCCCCCAAAAGTCTTCACTTCACACTTTATTGAAAAGAAAAAAACAGGTGATTTGGATCTCTTTCGCAAAATGTGGTGGCCCTGAAAAAAGGCTGTTTGTTTAGAGATGGCTTCAGGACATCGACTGTTTTCAGTGCTTAAAGGGGTTGGATGATACATATGGCTGTGACAATGAGTCCCAGACGGTGTAATCCATTTTCTTGCCTCGACATTTACTTGAAGTAGTGGCATGTAAAGACGGATTGCCTACTCCAGGATGCGGCTAGCACGATTTCAGGCACAGCGATGTTGTTGTGGAAAGCCCATGATGCAGAGATTGCTCCTAGTTCACGTGCGGTTGCCCGGATGTTGATGTCTGGATGGTCATTGTCGATGTTTTTATAGGCATTAATGATGACTGTTCTGATCCATGGTGAGATCATTCTTGCCGTTGTCTCCCCAAAGGAGGTCTTGAATGGAAGGAAGAGTTGGTTTCGACCTTTGCAGAATTCAAGGCTCTCTGTCCTTTTGATGTAGAAGCGTAAAGCCCTTACAGGGCAGAGTAATCTTTCGGGTTCATCACCAATAATGTTTTTAAGCGCTGGACAAATTGCTTGTGATGGTTTACATGGTTTTTGCATTTTGGCTCGGAAGGAAGCTCTTGGTTTGAGGTGAATGGCGGTGAAGTTCTCCTGGAAGACGCAGTATGCTGTGTCAATGGAGAGAGCTTGAAATTCACTACAGTTGATACTGGTGGCGAGCGTGGTGAAGAACATTGCTTTCCTGGTTAGATAATTGAGGTCGCAGTGTTGTTGTGGTTCATATGGTTCTTTTAGTAATGAGTTGAGAACAATGGAAAAGTCCAAGTCCGAAAAAGTGAGATGGGTTGAAGGACGTTCGACTTCAAAGGAATTAATCAGGGAAGATCTGCGGAAATCTTCTAGGAGATGGGGGTTTCCTGCTGCCTTCAATACGTTATTTTAATAAAGGGGTCAGGGACGGGGAAATTAAAGCTAAAAGCTGCGTCGTGTTACGACCTGCTTCGTCATGAAAACCTACCGACTTTACTTTGAGGACGAGTGGGGATGATTGCTAATAAGAAACCGAGCCCAACCTTTGTCGTAATTCTCGCATACGTGACATTTATTCAGTAGTAGGACAAGTTTCATGTGGAGACAAACTTATTCTCTGGTTGGACCTAACAATTAACTTGGGAATGGTTCGGTGCTAGCCCTCGAACTTTCCACAGTAACGTATAACAGGGCATTAGCCTATACTCAGAGTATAGTACCTCAGTCACGACTCAAGGCAAACAACATGTTGCATTCTTTCACGGGTTCTCATAACCGATGATAAGCAAGCTTTGGCACACAAATCAAATACTATTAAGTCACTTACAGTTTGGGTTGGTCCAACCAGGAATGTCTTGGGAACAATTGTACGTGTCGTCTTACAGTCGACTGTTATTAGAAATGAACAGCATATTTGTACAATAGATGGGGAAGGAGTCGACCATGGTCACCAAGAACCGTAAAGAGGGCAGAAGAGAATAGAACAAGAAGAACGGTTGTCAAGGTGGGTAACTTTTCAACACACTACAAAATAAAAGCATAACATTGTAACAAAACAATTGTAACTAGGTAGTTACTGGGAAATAAAGCAGGGGAAAATATGGGACAAGTATCAAAACTGAGCAGAATTAATAAAAGGTTACAATGTTATGCTTTTATTTTGTAGTGTGTCAGCTGATATTAATATGTTGACTGGGTTATTGTCCCCGATTTTCTTCAATTGACTCCTGGACCCAGTGTAGCAGCCCACACGTTACCCTGAATCTAACCTAACTTCCATGAAGGTCCCTCACGTTTGTAGCAACGAATCACCTGTTAGTGAACCCTCTGTAGATGTTGCTGAAGATGTAACAACACCCAACCAACCCGTTTCTCATGTGTGGGCAAATATGCAGTTCATTTCTAGTAACAGTCGACCGTAAGACATCGTGTACAATTGTTCCCAAGACGTTCCTGGTTGGACCGGCCCAAACTGTAAGTTACTTAATACTATTTTATTTGTGTGCCAAATCTTGCTTACCATCTGTTACGAGAACCCATGAAAGATCGCAACATGTTGTTTGCCTTGAGTCATGACTGAGGTACTGTACTGTGGGTATAGGTTAAATACCCTGTTATACGTTACTGTGGAAAGTTCTAGGGCTAGCACCGAACCATTCCCAAGTTTGTCAGGTCGAACCAGAGAATAAGTTTATCCCCTACTGTCCCCTACTGAATAAATTTTCCTTCTACTGAATAAATGTCACGTATGCGAGAATTACGACAAAGGTTGGGCTTAGTTTCTCATTAGCAATCATCCCCACACGGCCTCAAAGTAAAGTCAGTGGGGGCTCATGACGAACCAGGTCCTAACACGACGCAGCTTTTAGTTTTAATCTCTCCGACCGCTTTATTAAATTTAATGCCAATCTGTAAATGAGAATTGTTGAAATGGCAATTGAGAAATGGGTGTGCCACAGATTGAGCTTTGAGCTTATTTTTTTTATTTTTTTTTTATTGGAGTGATTAGTGCCGACCGCGAAGTGGATGAGGGTGGAGGTGTTGGTGCAGTTTTGTGATTCATCGTCCTGGGTGAGAAGGATGGTGACGGGAAGGTGCTTGGAGATGCGTGTAGCCTCCAATTTTCTTTCCCATCAACTGACCCATTGCTGATGTTGTGCCATCTGAAAGGTCGTGGGTAGTTGCAGTGTTGCAAGTGTCCTCCAATCCTTAAGGAGTTGTCGACTTTGACTTTAAGCAGGGTTGACACGTGACGTGCTACCGAGGAGCGAAATGACAGCTTTGGAGGTGAGAAGTGGTCTTTCCTGCTTGATGTGGTTGAGAACTGGCACAAAGGTGGGTCAAAGAGGTTGCCGTTTGGGGCGTGGTCTTGCTTCTTGGACGAAAGGCGAGGTTTTCCGTCCAGAGGCGCGGGTCCTGTCGGCAAGGCGGGGATGATGGTGCGGGAGACTGGTAGGTGAAACTGTGATGAAAGGAAAAGGGTCGTTGAGCAAGCGAAAGTCAAGTTGTCGTGAAAGCATTGACGACAGTCGGAAGTCCAGGATGTCGTCAAGGGGTTTTGGACTAAAGGGGAGGTTTTCCGTTTGGAGGCGTGCCGACAATGGCGAGACAGCTGCGGACATCATGGCCATGACCTGAGGAGCGGCTTGTGGCAGTAGGACGGCCCAGTCGTGCGGATGGCAAGATGAGAGCATGGCCGAACGGGAGCGGATGTCACGTCGGCTCATGAAGTTCCCTTGGGGACCAGTGTGCTTGTGGTGGACGACAGGGAGGTTTCGGCCATGACTGAAAGCTGGGTTGCCGAGCTGGGCTGACCGACGTCAGGAGGAGTCGGGTGGCTGGTGAGCGGCGTCGCAGGACAGAGTGATTTTTGGTGGTAGTCGTTCATTCGAACGACGAGGTGGTGGAGACGGGAAGTCCTCTTCGTCTGGGATTGTGATGGAGATTTCCGTCTGAAGGTCAGCGTGAACGTACTGGTCGTCCGGAAGGTGGAGGCCATTGGAGGCTTCCGTATGGGGTTCGGCATGAGACAGGGCCTCAAGGGAGACGACACTTGACGAAAGCGAAAATGGTTCTTGGAGACGACCAGACACAGGCGGTAGTGCGGAAGCAGCCTGTGGGGCTGGACGACAAGAACTAGGTGGGACGACAGGGTCTTGACAAAAATGGTGACTGCCCTTGTGTACAGTTGGATGTTAAGGCACTTGATGTAAGCATCGACAACTGTGATGAGGTGCATGAACAAAGCGAGCTGTCTTCGAGCAGGATAGATGGTCAGTGGCGGGAAGGGTCGGGCGCCGAGGGATCACCGTGAACGACAAGGAGCTGTAGACTGTGGTTGAAGTTGGACGAAAATCGTTGGCGCATAGTGCATTGACGATGTGATCGAGCTTGGACGAAGGTGAGTGGCACATCACAGAGAGCAGGTCGATGAGAACGACATGTCGGTTATCGCACCGGGAAGACGAGGCGCATGCCGTGAGGTGTTTAACGGGAGTCAGTCGGTGGTGACGGCCAGGAAGGTTGAACTTGAAGAGTGCGTAGAACGGCCGACATGACTCGAGATGAGGGAGGACGGTGGTGGAAGGGAGAGAATTCTCCGGTTCAGGTGTGGAACGATCCCGGGAGACGATGGGAGGGAGCCACGATGACTTCATTTCCCACCATGAGAATCCCTGGCCGTGGGTTTATGCGTCAAATGAGACGAGCAGCAGAGGACAGCAACGTTTGTCTTGATTTTCGCTCGAGACGTGGGGTTAGCCACGGACGAGACAATCTTGAGACGTGGAAATGGCTTCCGTCTTAACTCTTCACTCCAAATTTAGATCTCCAGTCACGACGGAGACGAGCAGTTGTCTTGAGAGACAAACTTGAGAAGTGGAACCGACTTCTGTCTTGACTCTTCGCTCAAAAAGTGGTTTTTAACCCACAAAGCAGGTGAGCATCGGTGTGGACAGCAACTAAGAGCCTTGGGTTTCACTCGAGACGTGGAGCTAGCCACGGCCGAGACAAACAGAAAGGGTGCTGACAGACAGCTCCAGTCTTATCTCTTCACTTGAATATTCTCGAGTTTAGGCTATGGATGAGATGAGCCAAAGTGACAGCAGCTGTTGTCTTGATAATTGTACGAGACGTGGGGACAACTATGGTCGTGATGATTGTGATAAGTGGAGGTGACTTCTGTCTTGACTTTTCACTCAAAACGTGGCTTTTGGGCCACGAATGAGACGAACAATGGTGTGGACAGCAACTGTTGTCTTGATTTTCACTCGAGACATGGGGTTAGCCACGGCCGAGACGAGCAGCAAGGGATGTAAACGGCTTCCGTCTCTACTCTTCACTCGAAACGTGGGTTTTAGCCGCAAATGAGACGAGCATCAGTGTGGACAGCAACTGTTGTCTTGATTTTCACTCGAGACGTGGGGACAACCATAGCCGAGACGAGCAGCAAAGGTTGACAACAGTTTCAGTCTTAACTCTTCACTCAAAACGTGGGTTTTAGCCACGAATGAGACGAGCATCAGTGTGGACAGCAACTGTTGTCTTGATTTTCACTCGAGACGTGGGGACAACCACGGCCGAGACGAGCAGCAAAGGTTGCCAACAGTTTCAGTCTTAACTCTTCACTCAAATCGTGAATGTAGGCCACGAATGAGACGAGCAGAAATGGACAGCAACTGTAGTCTTGATTTGTACTCAAGACGTGGGGTTTGCCCTCGTCGAGAAGGCAGCAGCAAATTCCATCGTCGTCGAGATCAATCGAAACCGAAACGGTTGTCGGTCATGTAGACTGCAACAGACAAGGGCGAAATGAATATACGGTTTCAGCAAGCGAAAGAGCACAAACGTCTGCTTGTTTGGGGCTCCATTCAACTGAATGGTTGACACCCAGGCCTAGGACAATTTTTTTTAACCAATTGATCATTTAATATCAATTAGCTCTCACCCACAAAGATCTCTAGACAGACTGTTTCGCCCTTGTTTGGGCTCGTCAGTAGAGGAGGAGAGCTTTGTGGAGGAGAGCTAGGCTACGCTTGCTAGGGCAAATGACAATGGCGAAACGAATACGGTTTCAGCAAGCGAAAGAGCAGAAACGTCTGCTTGTTTGGGGCTCCATTCAACTGTATGGTTGACACCCAGGCCTAGGACAATTTTTGTCGTCCACAACTCAGATTAGGTGGGTGACAGGTGGACGAAAGCTCAGCCGTGGCGTTCATGGCGGGAGGAGCGGCGATATGAGGCGGAGCGGGAACGGCACGGTGTCGGCATCGGGTAAGCGGCAGATACGGGAGAGGGCCAAGTTCCCGGACGACAGCATCCGTTGTACGCTTAGATTCACAAGGTTCTGATTGGCTGTCGTACCAACCAATCAGAGACGAGTTTTCAATTCATGATGGCCGAAAGGAATAAAGTTGGACGAAAA